>JACXGK010000451.1:75605-110772 GCA_016801125.1 Novumbra hubbsi
CCCCCCCCCCCCCCCCCCCCCCCCCGTTGCTGCTAAAATAACGCTAGCTTGGCTATAGTTACACAATGGAAAATTAACTTGGACTTGGAGTTAGCGCTTTGTTTCTGGACAAAAAAAAAATATGTGTGCATTATTATACAGGTTGTTTGGCTTGATATCATGTTACACTACATTTGCGTTTTACTCAGTGAAATAAGTATTTTATCCTCTATCAATCAGGAACATTTCTGGCTCCCAGGTGTCTTTTATACAGGTAACGAGCTTAAAGGGTGTGCTAATCTCATCTTGTTACCTGTATTAAAGACACCTGTCCACAGAAGCAAGCAATCAGATTCCACCATGGCTAAGATCAAAGTGCTGTCCACGGATTCAGGGACAAGATTAAAGACCTACACAAGGCTGGAATGGGCTACAGGACCGTCGCCAAGCAGCTTGGTGAGAAGTTTACAACAGTTGGTGTGATAATTTGCAAATGGAAGAAACACAAAATAACTGTCAATCTCTCTTGTTCTAGGGCTCCATGCAAGATCTCAACTTTCAATGATCATGAGAACTGTGAGAAATCAGCCTATAACTACACAGGAGGATTTCCTGATTTCTTCTGAAGTTTGCCAATGAACATCTGAATGATTCAGAGGAGAACTGGGTGAAAGTGTTGTGGTCAGATGAGACCAAAATCGAGCTTTTTTTTGCATTAACTCAACTTGCCGTGTTTGGAGGAGGAGGAATGCTGCCTATGACCCCAAGAACCCCATCCTCACCGTCAAACATTATGCTTTGGGGGTGTTTTTTGCCTGCTAAGGTGACATGTCAACTTCACTGTATCAAAGGGATGATGGACATGGCTATGTACCATCAAATCTTGGGAGAGAACCTACTTCCCTCAGCCAGGGCATTGAAAATGGGTAGTAGATGAGTTTTCCAGTATGACAATGACCCAAAACACACGGCCAAGGCAACAAAGGAGTGGCCTAGCCTGTCTCTAGACCCTAATCAAAACCTTAATGACTTGGAGATTTATGTACACATTTGTGGATCTGCAAAGAGGAGTGGGGCAAAATCCCTCCTGAGATGTGTGCATACCTAGTGGCCAACTACGAGAAACGTCTGTCCTCCGTAATTGTGATAAGTCATGCTTTGCAAAAGGGTTAAATACCTGTTTCACTGAGTAAAATACAATGCGTTTGAAATGCAAAAAACTCTTTTTTGTTGTTACTCTGTCTCTCATTGTTCAAATAAACCTACCATTAAAATTATAGCCTGATCATTTCTTTGTCAGTGGGCAAATGTACAAAATCAGCAAGGGATCAAATAAACTTTTTCTTCCACTGTAACTAACTAGTCTAACCAAATGTAAGTATACATATGTCTATATTATCACAGATTACTAGGTAGCTAACGTTTATTAACTGTGTTGTAGCATTGCATTTAGCTGGTTTTATATGAAGCCATTATTGTAGCAAAACTATATGCAAATGTGTACCACAATCCACAAATACGTACCACAATCCACAAATATGTAAATAAATCTGTAAATGGGTACATAAATCTGTAAATAAGTAGACAAATCTGTAAATGCATACATTAGTTTGTTCATTTGTAGACCAAAGCATGGCCTCTCAATTGGCTGTATTTAACTCAAAATGTTACATGTTCCATATTAGTCTAGGCACATCAGATAATTTAAATAAGTAACAAGTATATCATTATGCGGTTCCTTAACTCTCATACTGAGCCTATATACTACAACAGCGTAATAGAATTCCTGAAATCTATTCATGGGTTTTGGTGTGCCACCCCAAAATAATTGTATTAATAACTGGATTAGAAAAGCAATAAGGTGTCTTAGGGAATGGGGGTATGTTGCCTATACGCAATATATGTTTATATAGATTTTTGTATGTTTAAGCGCTGTGTATTCAGACACACGGAACTTAGTTGTGGTTAAGTATAGCTCTTAGCACTGTTATAATGGCAATATACCCCCCTCATGTCTTATTGCTTATAGCATGGGTGTTGGCCAATCAGCGTTCAGGTTTAGAAACAACAGGTATACATAAATCACGGCCTTCTCTATGTGCCTGGGGCTCACAGTCAGGACCTGACTTTGCCATCTAGTTTGTTCTTCCCGATTGGGGGTACCTGTAGCTGGTTGTCCCTAATTGGGGAGCATATTTAAGTTGCTCTGTTTTGTTTGCTTGTGTGGGTCTTTGTTGGTGTTAGTACGTTTTGCTAATCCTCAGTTTACGGTTTGTCTCTCGTTTTGTTGTATTGTTTTTTTTTAAGTGAAAACAATAAAACCCTGTACCCCTGAGTACCAGTGATTTTAGGCCTTCCTTGGCTCACCAAACACAATCCCAGCATCAACTGGTCGACCAGTTCTTTTGAGAGTTTGAGCTTCTATTGTCTCGCCAACTCATCCTCCCTATGAGTGCGCTATCAAGCTCCACCCTGGCACGGCACCCACCCGTGGGAGCCTTTACTCCCTGTCCTGCCCCTAGACCAAGGCCATGGAGGACTATGTAGAATCGTCCCTCAGGGCTGGGATCATCCGTCCGCCATCATCCACCTGGTGTTCCTGGTTCCCCATTAGCCCTCTGTGTATTTATACTATGTTCTTTGTTTGAGTGTTGCCAGATCATCTTTCCCTGTGCATTCATTTCAAAGTTCTCTCTGTCTTGTTTCTAGTCGTTCCTGGTCTTCCCTATCACCTATTAGTCTTCTCGTGTTACGACCTCCGCCTGCCCACTGACCTACAAGCCACCCTGCCCCTGTGTACTTCTGCCACTCTGCCAACAGTACGACCTCCGCCTGCCCACCGACCTATGAGCCTGCCTGTTCCTGTGCACTTCAACCATCCTGCCAACTTTACCGAACTTTGTCTGCCTACCGACTACGAGACTGCTTGCTTGTGATGCAAATAAACGTGCTGAACGTACCTGTCCTGTCTCCATGTTCGCATTTGGGTCTACCACCCTGGCGCCTTGTCAAGCCAATCTAAAAAGCACAGTTCTTCTTTCTCCTGAGTTTTTTGGGTCTTGTAGACACATTATCAGAACAGGCTCCACACTTCACCTTTATTTTTCCACTTAACCCTTCTCCCTCTGACTCAACTTGCAATAAGAGCCATGCAAAACAATGAAAATAACATGTTTTTTTTATTATTCACCTTCACATTCACTAAATGTTAGTGTTCTCTCATCATTTGAGTAAGATCAAGCTGATCAGTTACATTTGTTCATGTATTTTTGCTCATCTTTGCGAAGAGGGCCAGTAGAGAATTCTGTAAAAAATATTCTTGGTGTGCTGGCCAAACAACATGGACAGGGCACTTAAGGTAAATTCCCAAATTTTCAATTTGATTAGCTGGTTCTGTCTCTTGTCGTCCTGTTACATCAGCCTTCACCCACCCAGCATCTATGGGGTTCATCTGCTGGACGATAAGTTGGATTTCAGGGTGACCTGCTTGGCACCTGCTTGGCACTGTGGTGCCAAAACATTGGAGATTCCAGTAGGCTCCCTCCAGTTCATCACTCCCCACAGGTACCTAGACCTTGGAGAGGAATTTTATAAGCAACATGCTTACAAACCCTAACCCTCCTCATCGACCCTGGGGCTGTTCCATTGACCTGCTGTCAGGAGCGAGACCCCTCCCTCAAAGCCAAATATACGCCCTTTTTGGTCGACCTATGAAGTACGGCAACAGAGGTATATCAGACGCTATAGTATCCCCAGTATCCCTAGCCTCCACTAGCTTCTTTAGCTTAGAAGAACGCCAAGCAGAGACTGTGAATAGACTTTTGTTAACTACAGAACCTCCTGCTGAAGTTCTATCACCCCCTACCATTGGTGCCCACGGCCTTAGAGGAGCTACTTCTTTTTATATTATATTGTATTTTATATATAAGAACAATGCACACAAGATAACGTGACATTTTAAATGTTATTGTTTTGGATGCAGAGTTCAATTTAAAGCTGCATCAAAACTACAGCAGCTTCTTTACTAAGTTGGACCTCCAAAGCTCTTTAAACCAGATATACAAGTCAGAGATGGAGATGAGTGGAAAACAGTGTTCCAGTTCTTCCTGAATGAGGTATTCCGTGACCTAACCGGCCACCATGTGGTAGTTTACATAGATCGCATTCTCGTCTACTTGCAAAACATGCAAGACCATATGTGAAACACCTGATGGCTGTTTTAGGTCATCTGTGGGAAAACAACCTGTTTGAACACAAGTCTTCGTTCTCTTTCCTTGCCTACCATAAAAGCAGTGCCAGAGTCAAGATGGAGAAACCTAAGTCACGGCACACTCCTGCTACCCCTTGAGATTTGCAACAGTTCCTAAAGTTTGCTATCTTCTACAGTCACTTTATCTGGAACTGCAGCGCAGTGTCCCCTTCTTAAAGGTTCCCCCTCTTGCCCACTCATGCTCTCACTGCTATTTGCTGGTAGCCTAGGTCTACTCCCTGTACCTCAGCGACCCTGGTCTCAGAGGGGTATACCATGGAACTGGTGGTGGTAGATAGATTTTGTAAATCAGTCTTTTATATTTCCCTAACTGGTCTCCCATCTGCGTTCCAGGTCACTGAGGCCCTATCTCAGGATATCATCTGGCATTATAGCCTTCTGGCAGACATCTCTAACCGTGGACCCCTGTTCATTTCCAGAGTAAGGAAGAATTCTGCAAGGAAGAATGGGCAAACATTGCTCAGTCTTGGTGCCAAAGTTAGTACAGACATATTTAAAGAGGCTCAACGCTGTAATTTATTTTATTTTTTTCACTTTATTTCACATTATTGTGAGTGAATGTCTGATATTGTGAGTGAATGTCTGAACATGAAGGTCTATGTGTTTGTGTGTTTTGGGGAGTTTGTCTGAGTGTTTGAATCTAGTGTGTGTTCTTATAGTCAATACTAAAGGTATAGTGAAAAAAGGGGGACAGTTGTGTATAGGCAGGTAGCAATTTGGTAATATAGCTGTCTTGTTTTACAATCGAATGGCTTGCAGCTGTGCATGGCAGTGAAGCATCATCATGAATTGTTTGAGGATTTGAACCTGAAGGTAAAAGAAGTGCTGACAAGCTTTGACCATTAATCTCTACCTTATCATTTTTACCTTTTATACAGAATACTTTGACATCATGTGATATTTTATCAATAGTAATGAACAAAAACACTAAGGGTAGCTACATTCACTGTTATGTTTATACCTAGCTCATTATAATTGAATTCACCTCACTGAGAGACTTCTGTTACCGTGTAATACTGCTAAAGTGAGGCAGTACTAAGGAATTACAGTACTGTCTGGTGAACTGTCTGTGTGGCATAGCAGTGGATCCTAGAAACCACCAATAAAAGGTATTTTTATGAGTGAAACGATACATTATGGGGTGATACTTGTGATGTAAAGTACTTAAAAGGCAGTGTGAGAAATTAAAATTAAGATGACAAAAGCAACTGCATAAATAACTTATCCATTTCATATGCTGTATATGGAGCCCTTAATGGTCTGTAAGATTCCCAATCAGATGCTTATTCAGATTCTATAAAAGGCCTTGATTTACCCTTCTCTCTGAACAATAGTTAGAGCTAATCCAGGGCAGAAGAGTGCAGGCCTGTAACGTTAACTGTTCTTTAAAGGGAAAGTTTATCATAATCTCATTGCTTATGTTGTTTGAAAATGTAAACTTTTAATATTAGCAGGTTGATTGTTGTTAATTATTAAACATGTATTTATTTTTACATGATATCAATCCATGTAATATAAAACTCTAAGTTCAATGTTGTTACATCAATGTTGTTACATTATGCCTGCAGGTAGCCTAATAGTTAGATCGTCTGACCTGTGTTTGCATGTCCCTGAAAGGTATCTTTCCCGACAAGAATGAAGAATGCTTTATTGAGAAAAACATATCCTCAACCGCATCCTTCTTGCAATTGCTTTTTTTAACCAATAGAGGGCAATTTTAGGTAGATGTGGCTGGAAACAAAGGAAGGAAGTCATTGTTGCTGAATTACTTCCTGGGATCAGAATTCCAAACAAAAGAGTTGATGTGGCAGGATTTAGAGTAGCAGATCTTTAACCACTAGGTTGATCGTACACATATTTGTACTGATAGGGGCACCAGACAAAGCACTACCGGTAAATGTACTCTGCATGCAGAGTTATGTAAGTATTTTTAAAAGGTCTCAAAACTACTCTGCTACTTCTGGAAATGCATTGTGCCATCCTAAAATCTCAGATTATTTTTCACTCCTATTATATTCTCCTACCTGTGTGACAGCAAAATGGGTGATTGAATGAGTTTAGACAATATACATTGGCTGTCAAATGTTTTCAATCATTTCAGGTTTCAACAACATATCAATCTTTCAATTTTCTCTTGTAGGTATAGTATTCCCTTATTAAAAGAATAAAACAAATCATAATTTACCCTGTGGAAAACAATCAAATGTTTACATTTCAAATGAAGATGAAAAAAGTTACAGCACACCTGTTTAATGGATTACATCACAACCACAGTGAAGTCCCAGTGCAATGTTTAAACATGTATCAAATTCACTGTGTCTGGACTTAACTTACCTAACCTTGTGGGAATATCTTGAGACAAAAATGTGGTCAGCTTGATAATAAGCAAAATTCAGATACTTTGGATTATGTTTCTGAGAGAGAAAATGTAAAGTCTTAAGAAAAACAACCAAGCCAGTGTTGAGCCCAGGCCATTTTTTCCTTTTATACCCTGCCATGTGAGGTGTTCAACTTCATTCTTCTCTTGTTAGTCATTGAAGGTGGGAAATTATTCTTTCCTCACTAGTGACTATCTGCAAAATAAAACAAGGAATAATATTGTATTACAGCAATTATTTGTGTTTGTCGAAATGTAAGTGGTTGACTATGTAAGGAAGGAAGAGAATGTGAAAGAGAACAAGAAAGAACAATTTGACTGAGAAACCGAGAGATTGAGAAAGTGCTTGTGTAACGTACCTTCACAGAGGAAAGTGGAGGAAGAATTTTACTGTTACTTTAAACCTATTGTTAATGAAGCATGTGATATTTATTTTATTTGAGCTTGGAGAGTTAATTACACAGTAATACATTTTCTAGCCTTTCTTTGAAATCCCAGGCTGTTCCAACTTGTGTGAATATCATCATGGCAATTCATATTGTAACTCAGTAGTATGTATAGCCCCTACATGCCTGTATGTACTCTCAACTACGTCTGGGCATGCTCCTGATTAGACAGTGGATGGTGTCCTCTAGAATCTCCTCCCAGACCTGGATCAGAGCATCAGTGAGCTGTGGCGCTACTTGGCGAATGTAGCGATACATAACTTCCCAGAGGTTCTCAATTGGATTTATGTCTGGGGAACATGAGTGCCTCAATGGGCATTGAGGGCATCAATGATATGTCTTTGCCTACACACTCTAGTTACATTAAGCCGAGGCATTGTCCTGCATCAGGAGGAACCCATGGCCCACTGCACCAGCGTAAGATCTGACAATTGAGGATTTAATCTCAGTACCTAACAGTAGTCAGGGTACCATTGGCTAGAATGTTGTCTGTGCGACCCTCGAAGGATATGCCTCCCCAGACCATCACTGACCCACTGCCAAACCGGTCAGTCTAGATGATGTTGCAGGCAGCATTATGTTCACCACATGTCTCCAGACACTTTCACATCTGTCACATGTTCTTCATTGTGAACCTGCTCTCATCTGTGAAGAAATTTGTACAAAGCTAAACCGCGCTGTGTCAATGGCGAGCCAGACAATTCTGGTGTTCTCTGGTGAATCCCAATCGAGCCGCACTCTGCTGGGCTGTGAACACAGGTCCAACTAGAGGAAGTCGGGCCATCATGCCACCCTCATGGAGTTTGTCTATGACAGTTTGGTCAGAAACATGCACACCAGTAGCCTGCTGGAGGTCATTTTGTAGGGCTCTGGCAGTACTACTCCTGTTCCTCCCCGCAGCAAAGGAGCAGTTACCGGTCCCGCTTTAACGGCAAGTATGGATGTGCCATCCTGGAGGAGCTGGACCACCTGTCCAACCTGTAAAAGCTGCAGATAAGTGTTTTTCTGTGAGAACATATACTGTTCTTAACTTTATCATTAAAATATGGAAAACATTGAAAAAGGGTATTGCGCTCGAGTCCAACACAAAACCACTACACCTTATAACAGAATTATACCTGGAAAGGTTCTGATTAGTATTTTCCTCCAGTTTAGGGTAACTATAGTGACGACTGTATGTTGCTTATATGACGAAAACGTTCCCCCTGCACATAGCCAATGAACAGTGAGAATATGGTGTCTGGTTACTCCCAATCAGCCACAACTACGGACAAGGAGAACGCTCTCTGGCAGTTATGGTTACTCTGCTGCATCGAACGAACTGGGCATCCGCAATCAAACCCATGTCTGTTTGAAAGTAACAGGAATATGTTCCATGGTTACATCACAAGGAATACTAGAAGTAATTCATTCGAATCGATTTTCTTATGAGATTTTGTAAGCCAATTTGCTATTGTTAGGAGGCTTAAACTTGTTTCCTTCGAAAGTCTCGCGGCAGCAGTCAACCCCAAGATGTTCTATTGTGGATGGAACGAAGTTCGGAGACGTTTGTTTGCGCTTCTGTAGAATAGTTGGAGTGCAATTTCTTTTTCTTCAATTACTTTTGTGTGCGACTTGGGTAAGTTGGCTCATGTTTTTTCATTTTCGTAAAATTGTAACCTCAGAATGTTGCGTTGTCCACGTTCAGTTTATAGAGGAGCTAACCGGCTAGGTGCTATTCAACATATTCCTCTTCACCAGGACACGGTGTTATTATACTATACGTTTGCTATTGTCATGGGACTTAAGCCACCATTATTCTGATAGGAATGTGCGGAGGGCACTTTATAGGTGTGATTTCGCTACTTGTTTTAACACTGCTTAATAGTTTTAGTTCTGAAATTGGAAACTTAAATTGGAAATTAGCATGGACATGGTGTAGCAACAAGTTGTAGAGGTTGGTTTGTCTCCGGGAAATTAGGAGCTTCCACGGATGAAATTTGCTTCGTAATGGCTGGTTTGTTCGTATATTAACCTCATATTAAATAACTGAAAAATAAAGATTTGTTTGAAATGTTGAGTACAACCTTTTTTTGTCAAATGTAATTTAAAATCTATAGAATCCTGTGTTTGCCCCAGCTCAAGAAACATCATAACACCTTATAATAAACCGTGTGGTTCCATTAATGAATGCGTGTGGGCTGAAAGCCGTGGTATTGGACCGTATAATAAAGGTTAGACAAACAAATCTTGGTAAAGCGTGCATGCTCAAGTCTAGTTACAGGCCATTTCATGTATTTTATATTAGATGGAAACAATTATAATTTGGAGACATATTGGGGGTGGGAGTTAATGTGTGTAGTTCTAATGTAAAATGTGGGGACTTTTTGCTTCTATAACTGCTTGACCCAGTGGAACTAGGAATACATCAACTGTTACTCATGAAGCAGGGTTATCAAAAGTTGCAACCATGTAAAGCACGAAACTACTTTTTCGAGGTCTAAGCAAAGGATGTAACGGATGTTACCAGCTCTGCACCACTAACTACCTAGCCATTTCACACCTGTTGTACTTGTATTTTGAAAACTAACATAAAATATTGATGCTGTTTTTATAATTGATATGGTATATATAATATTTTCTCACTATTCACGATCATGGAATTCATTGCAGCGTTTACATTTTACCCATTCAGTTGTCTCTTGAAGCAGCCCCTCCCCTCCAATTGGCATTGGTCCTAAATTGCATTTTTTTCCTTTTCTTTCTAGCTGCCCTTTTTCAGGTCCAAATAGTTCTAACAGCTTCAGCTCGAATGCGTTTACAGTATTAACCAGAAGCTCGTTTTTAGATATGTTTGAGTTGGTAGAGTCATTGTTGGAATCTAGACCTAGAATATCAAAAATGCTTTTTCTTCAGATTGTTAGACTTTCAAATGTTAGTCTTTAAAAGGCAAAGAAAATTAACCAGTTAATGTATTCGTCTATGAGAGGGAGAGGGAGAGGGAGAGGGCAGCACAGCTCAGTCAAGTAGTAGTGAGAAGCAAAGAACTATCCAATTTCAAGTATAATTTTCTTAAAGGAGAAGTTCCATTTATTTCTGCCAAATCTCTCCTAAAAAAAGTGATCTAGATAAAGACACCTTTTTTGGGGGGCTGCTGTACCCCAACAGCAATTATGTTAGCCAGTATGTGATAGATGGATGAACAAATGCATCAGATACAAAGATATGCCATTTTTAAAACCGTAAAGTTGTAAATATAGTGATGCATTTGTTTATGTCTTGTATCTTACATTTTGTCATTTAGAGGTTTATTTTCTAAATTTTGAGAAACATTAATCCTATGGAAAGTCTAAATGGTAACAGTCACAAGAAAGTAAACCTTTCACCTAAAGTTAAACTTTTATTCAAATCTCTTTTTTTATTTAAATTGCATGCCATACATCTAGCCACATTTGACTGCAAATTCTCTTAGTTAAGAATCTACAACAGAAGTAGATTAGTTGAACTATTTCCCAATTTCAATATAGGACTGCCAACATTAAGACTTGCATTCTTGCATGAATAAGTATAATTTAGCCCTAGCTTTCCATAACATCCTAAGAAATCATCATCCCGATTAGAATAGTCTTATTTGCACCCAGCTGTCTTGTTGGATACTGTTAGCGCTGTAATTGGAGAGCAGTATTCTCCTCACACACACATTATGGTAATACGCAAGAAACCTCTTTCTAATTTCTAATTAACCAAAATGTTAGTCAGAAGCAATTCTGCATCTTTTCTGGGTCACGGCATGTTTCCTGTTGCTTTCTTCCGGTTTATAGTAATGTGACACCATAACTTTGTTTTGTGTCTATTTCCAGTCCCTTTTACATCAGTGTTACTGCAACAGGCTGTCACACCCCCCACACATTTTCTGACTCATCAATTCTATTGAAATGTGTCCCACAACTATTTTGGGGGGATAATTTTTGCTCAGTCCAATGTAATCCCTTTAAACCCAGAGCTTCCTATCCTTGACACATCATATTGCAGTGGGATTCCAGCAGCTGGGGCTTGTCAAGCTGGATGCGTTCCAAACTGGCACCAAAGCTTTCCCCAATATACACCAATTTTTACCAGGGCACATAGGGATAAGACCACTATATGGGCATATTTTATGCAGTACCATTCTTTTCCATTTGTGGCCTTTCAGTCAACTTGAACGTGTCTGATCATTTTCCTTTGACCTCATGTGATTGATTCATCAACATCCTGGTGTACAGCTTGACTTGCATTGATACTTCTGCAACCACTGCCAATACAAAACCTAGAATCAAGATTATAGATATCGCTCTTGAGAATGTGTAATGGAGTTAAGAAAGTACTGCAAGGACGGAATACTGTTTGCGACCGCATGACATTGATTTTACTGGTGCAGTGTAACTCAAATTGTAAGCTGAGCTTGTACCATAAACTCACTTCACAGCTAACCTGAAAGTTTGCAGGGCTGTACAATTGGTACGTTTTTGTATAGCTCAATTGATTGTAATGTTGTCAAGGATTCCGGTCACTTGTATTGCGAAGCAGAGGACCCAAGGTTGTGCCCAGTGTGAGGCAAGGCAAACTTTCAGGGAGAAAGAGATGCTGTTAGCAGCATTGTGTTTGTCATCAGTTTTACATTCACTAATGATGCACACAAAAACACAGGCCTAATAAGACATTGCTGTAAAGTCAGTGGTGAAAAATAAATGTATACACAGAATAGGTTTGGCTAGCAAAGATGAGGATGTGCTTTGAGGCTGTGACTAAGAGCTGCTGCAGTCTGGGTTACTCTGTCCATTTCTAAAGTTATATAGTTTCCTGTGTTATTTTTTACATGCTTTCTGATTTTTAATAGTACTCAAGTAGTAATCTACTTCTCAGCCAGTCTGCTCTGCAAATGCCTGGAGTGAGCTTAATTCAGTGTGCTCTTTAAAAGCATGTGACTTTGGAGGAGAGCATGACATGTATGAGCCATAGAGATGGTTAAATGTTTTCACTAGGAGGACATTGCCAGTTGCTTGCATCAGCCATGTTTGTCTTTTGTTTGGGGGTGTCTTAATTAGCGTCTTTCAAATGGTCCAACCAGATCCCTTACAACTGGCCTAATGATGACTAAAAATGTACGCTTTCAACATGTATACAACAATGTGCCTACCCTTATTGGAAAAGTTGCTGTTTCAGAGAGAGTCCTCATTTTATCTTTATGGACCCTGCCCAGGGTTATGATCATTAGGCACCCGATGGAAGACAGACTGAAACAAGGAGGGAATAACCAAAACGTATGAACTATTATTATTGTTATTTATTTTTTCCCATTGCAAAGCATTTTGTTAAAGTGTGTCCTAATGACTACAGGTTTTGACAGGACATAAGATGAGAATCCAGATGAGACACACAAAATACACACATTTAATAATCTATTAAATTCCAAATTTCTATTGCACTCAAGATCCGACCAAATATATCAAACTAAATATAAATGTATAGTTTAATGCTCAAGGATACAGCAAGTATTCTTTTCGTAAAGGTATTGCCCTTGATATCTGAATGGAGCAGTAACATGCTTTGCTTTAGTCTTTTGCAGGAATCTGGAGGCCAAGCACTGCAATTGCACACAACATTACTGCAAACATTCACCCGCTCTTCACTCCCCCTCCACAGAAATTGCCAAACATCTTTGCCCAAGAAATCTAGAGTGTTGCATTTCTCACCAATCATCCAAAACGTCATGATATTGGACTCATTTGGCTGTAGATTACTGTAAGCAAACAAGCTATGGCATGTAGAGAGAACCGGCCCTGTGACACACACACATGCTATGAAACTGATCAAGTTATCGTCCCTATCTGAATTCACAAGATGTTCTGTAATGAATAGTGGAATGGTATCACTTTGGAATTCCCTGAATATTTTTAAACTGAATTTTGTTCTGAGCTGATTTGAGAAGGTTTGTTTTTGCTTGGTGTGTCTGTTAATCCAGTTTCTATCTGATTCTACAGAAAGATTCAGTAATGTTAGGTGTCATACATTTCATGTCTTCATATTCATACAGTTTTGACTGTATGAATAGCCAGTTTAAGCGTGGTTTTACATATGTATATTAACATATTTGAGCTATTATTACCATTAACATTTTTAAAATAAGTGTTATGTGTCATCAAGTGTAAATGTGTATATGTTTTTGTTTGGTGCAGGGACGATGCATGTGTCTCTAGCTGAAGCTCTTGAGGTTCGAGGTGGTCCACTACAGGAGGAGGAAGTTTGGGCCGTCCTTAGTCAGAGTGCTGAGAGCCTCCAGGAGCTGTTCCGCAGAGGTACTTAAACACACACTTGCTCAATGTCTCTCTCTCGCACTCTCTTTCTCTCGCTCACTCTGTGTCTCTCTTGCTCACTTGTTCCTCTTCAGATTCTATGTCTCTTTCACTGTCTCTGGTATATTTTCCCTAGACGACAAACTCTCATAGCGGTCAAATCCCTGAGGTCAACACAGGTGTACTGTGGTACCTAGCAATATGTCTTGCATGTTTAGTCATTTTGTGAAGTAATGTTCCCAATCCCAAATTGCACCCTATTCACTATGTCCTGCATGTTGGGTAACCAGGGCACTTTATATATTTTGCCATTTGGGGCACAGCTTTAAACCATCTTTTCTCTGACTCACCTTATTTTTTTTCAACCTACGCCTGCTTGTCTTTCTGGCACAAACACTTGTGAATCTGTTGACTACTTTGTGCTTGTGTGTCATCCTGTTTCTCCTGTTTCTCTGGTCCTGTCAGATGAGTGGAGTTCATATCAAACCTTTGAAAACCTGACCTTACTGTCATTATCTGTCATTTGTTTCTTTGTCCTGTCATTGTGACTACTTTGTCTTTTCCTCCAGTGTATCATGACACCCTTCTTTCATTGCAGCTTTACCAGTTGTTATGCACCGGTAATTATCGTATTCTTTGATTCCCCTTAAATCTCTGATGCTGTATCACTTTGACCTGTCCTTTGGGCATTACCCCACAAATTCCCATTTGCGTCTTTGCATGTCAAAATAACAATTCCAAAGCAACAAAATGCTTGATTTGACATGTAAATTTATGTTAATCTCTTCTAAAATGTTGCATGTGTACAGCTGTGGCAAAACGTTTTGAGAATGCCAAGTATTGGTTTACACAAAATGTTTGTCAAAAGTTACTATGGTATATCAAAGTTTAATTAGAAACATTTCATAAGTGTCAAGGGCTATTATTGACAATTACATCAAGTACGTGCAAAGAGTCAATATTTGCAGTGTTGACCCTTCTTCAATACCTCTGCAATTTGCCCTGGCATGCTGTCAATTAACTTCTGGGCCACATCCTGACTGATGGCAGCCCATGTTTACATTATCAATGCTTGGAGTTTTGTCAGAATTTGTGGGTTTTTTTTTGTCCACCCGCTTCTTGAGGATTGACCACAAGTTCTCAATGGGATTAAGGTCTGGAGAGTTTCTATGGACCCAAAATATCTATGTTTTGTTCCCTGAGACACTTCATTAGCACTTTTTCCATATGGCAAGGTGCTCCATCCTGAGCAAGGCATTGTTGTTCACCAAACTGTTCTTGGATGGTTGGGAGAAGTTGCTCACGGTGGATGTTTTGGTACCATACTTTATTCATGGCTGTATACTTTATTCTTAGGCAAAATTGTGAGTGAGCCCACTTCCTTGGCTGAAAAGCAACTCCACACATGAATGGTCTCAGGATGCTTTACTGTTGGCATGACACAGGACTGATTGTAGCGCTCACCTTTTCTCCTCCGGACAAGCGTTTTTCCTGATGCCATAAAAAATCAGAAAGGGGATTCATCAGAGATAATTACTTTACCCCAGTCTTCAGCAGTCCAATCTCAGTAATTTTTGCAGAATATCCGGCTGTTCCTTCTTGACACCAGGCCATCTTCAAAGTCTTCTTCCACTATTGCCATCATAAAAACTGAGGCAGCAGACTGAAATAATTTTTTTTCAAAACCTTTGGCCACTGCTTTAGAATTTGCATGAGAAAGCCAAGGAGTTGCAAGAGCAAAATGTGACAAGGCGGAATTGTTAATTGATATTTATCTGCAGTCTAGAAACAAAGTTCTTCGAGGGTCCTTTAGGGGTTCTTCCCATTGAAACACTGTAATAAAAAAACTATTAAATGTTCTTCCAAGAACCTTGTTGCTATGTACTGGACTTAATGCACATGTGAACAGTGGGCGTGGCTGGAACACCTAATTATTGGGGGTGCTCACATAATTTGGGCTATATAGTGTACTTCCTAGGATGGGTTAGTGGCAAGGCAAATGGTCAACATTTACATAAACATTTGTAAAATGTATGTGTTCTAGTGAAATGGACATGGATCTATCAAGGGATTGTGCTGCTTGCAAAAATCAAACGACTATGACCAATTCTGTTATCTGAACAATTATTTGTTACTTTCGGACAACTATTTCCATAGGCCAGCATTTTGAAGGTCAAATCAAATGATAAAAATGTATACTCTCAAAGTGTCTGAAATTATACAACGCTGTAAAACCTGATTATTAGTTGCATTAAGAAATGTGAAAATGTATTAGTTAAGTGTATTAGAGTATTACAGTTGTTGTTAAAGAACTGCAAGGGTTTTACATTAAATCAAAATATGTTTTGGAGATTTGAATGAACCTAATTTCTTTGGTTTGAGACAAACCATAGTTAATGTCAAACAGAATAATTGTATAGTCCTAATGCCTGGTCAAACAGCTCTTTAACCAACCACAGACAAAGCAATTCTGTCTTCACAGCCAGTACGTATTCCAGTCTAGCTAGTTACTTGACACGTATAGGAATTCAGTTGTTGACGCTTGCATGCAAAGCCGAGTATACAGTTCACTACTTTTGACCAATGCATGCTAGCATCAGTTTCTTAACTGAGTTTTCTTTAATTGCTCTTAACCCCTAAAGGTATAAGGCCTTCTTGGGATTTAAAATCAGCCTGTCACTATCATGACCTTTTGACCTCCTTTAGTTGAATGATGTCCTTTTTATATTGTGGATTCTGAAAACCCTAACTAGATGAAGGATGGATGGATAACATTGTTTGAGAAGCTTGCCTGAAATTGCCTATATTTTTGAAATTGTGTGACTAAATATAAAAATGTATGTTGAAATGTAGTTGTTTTTCCTTGAGAAACACAAGTAGGCTGTTTTTATATCACATTTGGATATCCCCAGGGGTTCACAACTATAAGTTGTTTAATGTATGAAAATATAATGTAATAAACCTAAAATATAATATCTTTCAAAAACACTACAATATCAACCCAAATTGTCAATTTTGGGTCCCTGTATCAGTGTGGTGAAACACCTATATACAAAATTCCAAGATTCAATTTGATTCTCGGCGTAAGTGTGCCACCTCTGAAAATATGTGTAGGTTTTTTTATGAAATCTTTAAATACTGTGTCATTCTTTGCAGCAGACTGTCCCCTACAACGTGGAAAAGACGCAAGCTTCTAACTTTAACCAGTCTGGAGATATGAATAGATATGTATTGGGTGCGCTTTTTGTGCAATCTTCTCTTTATCCCAATAGACTTGTGATTGAACTTTTCAATGTATTTTAGTTAATGTGCACGCTTTAATAGAAATACAACTTGACCTTAGTACTAATGGCATTAAAGGCTTTGCATTTTTTGCAATCCCAGTTTTCTGTACTTCTATTCTGGTGACGGGTTCCCAACCTAGAGGGTACTGCCCCATTGTGGACATCAATGTTTTATACTAAGGTGTTAAAGGAAATGCATTGTGGGTGATGACTGACTTATGTAAATCTTTTTTATTTCATTCTATGGATTTCAAATCTCTATCAAATGTATTATTGAGCTTTGTGAGAAGTTGCAATATAAACCAGCTTCTTTCATGCAAAAGATCATTTTATTGTCCACTGCCTCTGCTCTGTTGCAACAGGAAGTTCAAAAGGCCCTGCAGACTTTTTTTGTGCTGTACTGTAGGGCAATACTTTTTTAGTCTTAAGCTATGCAAAATGTTTTGTTGCAAGATGTCTCATCTTCAGATTTTACAGGAAAAACATACGTCCTTGACATTTAAAAACGTTTATCAATTTAGCTTACATATATTACAAATATTTTAAATCATAAGTAAGATACATTAGCTGAGGAGAAAACTGAAATGTGATTTTGATCAATTGATTAGTTAGGGCTTTAATTTGCAATGGTACTGTTACTCTTCAAAATGACATGATTTAAAAATCATTTAAATATATCGGTCAGTACCAATTTGGATGTTAACATTAAATATTAATTAATTCCCATAAAAGTTTATTCTTAAAAAAAAAACAATGGTCTATTCAATGTTAGTATTGATGCAGATCAGCTACTTTCCCTACATCTTGGATAAAACCTAGAAGGTACAAAATGTTAGGAAATTTGAATTTCTTGTGTTATTTAGGATAGACACACTGGGGGTCAACATTAGAGCTATTGCTTATAGGGCATTGGTAATGATTTAAACCCATTTGTTGCAGTGCAGAATATTTTCACCAGAAGTAATTGCTTTTATCAAGTCTGCTTTTTGTGATTTAAAAAAATTGGTCTAAAATTGACCATTTTGTAAGATTTGTGCTGTACTGTGACAAAAATACATCTGATGGGATTATTTAAAGATGATGTTTACAGTATTTATTTGAGTATTGTCTGCAACACATATCTCAAATCTTAACAGAAATTGAGTTTACTAAGGACAATTTACTGTTCTTGTAACAACCACCTTGAAAAAGTTATTTTAACGTTAAAAAAGAAATATTTGCTTTTGAAATGGGGAAATTGTAGTGTGAATCAATGTCACCTGTTCTCGTGCAAATTAAAGTGACAACAGGTGCACTGGAGAGGCAACAGCAAGACAACCCCCAAAAAGGGAATGGTTTTGCAGGTGGTGGCCGCAGACAAATGCTCTCTCATTAGTTTTGCTAGTCTCCTTGTCCCTACTGGTAGCATGAGGCGGTACTGGCCGCCAATTCAGGTTGCACCGGTAGTCTATGTCTTCGCAAGGTTTGCTGTTGCTCCTAGTACAGTCAAGTGCATGGAGGAGATACCTGGAGATGGGACAATACACAAGGTCGTGGAAGGGCATGGACATCCTCTAGTGGGACCTGTGCTCACAGCCTAGCACCATACAGCTCAACTTGGGATTTCTATTAATCCCCTTTCCGCTTTTTTGGGGCATACGTAAAAACTCTTGTCCAGAGAAGCAAAAGCGGGCGTTACCATTAGTGCTGTGCCACCCTGTGGGTCCATGGCCATGAAACTCCCCAGACCTCATTCCTATTGAGAACCTCTGTCCAATCCTTAAGAGGCAGGTAAATAAACAACACCCTACAAATTCTGACAAACTTATGCATTGATTATGCAAGAATGGTCTGCTATCAGTCAGGATGTGGCCCAAAATTTAATATACAGCATGCCAGGCCGATTTTGCAGTGGTCTTGAAGAAGGGTCAATTCTTCAAATATTGACTCATTGCATGTACTTAATGTAACCGTCAATAATGGCCTTTGACACTTGATATGCCTACATGATATGCTTGTAGTTATTCTATATACCATAGTAACATCTGACAAAAATATCTAAAAACATTGCAACAGCAAATTTTGTTTAAACCAATACTTGTCATTCTCAAAACTTTTGGCCAGGGCTGTATAATGTTAAAAAGTGAAGAGTTGAAGTGAAGTGTTATTGGTAAAAGTGCCCAAGGCTATCGCGTGTGTACCTGGTTTTTTGTTAATATAAAGACGACCAATGCACATTTATCTAATACGTTGTTGTTGTGTTTTTCCGCCTTCTAAGCTAGGGGTATGTGTTATGTTTCTCCGCCATCCTTAACAACCTATCACATCAATCCCCCAACAATTTACAGTGCATCAGGAACGTATTCACAGAACAATCTTTGTAACTTTTTTTTACCTGTTATGTTACAGCTGTATTCCTAAATAAATTTTCCCCATCAATTCTAAACACAACACCCCATAATAATAACAACGTGAATTTTGTTTTTGACATTTTTGCATATCTATTAAAAAAGACATTTGAAAAATCCCATGTACATAAATATTCACAGCCTTTGCCATGCCATTCAAAATTGAGCTCAGGTGCATCCTGTTTCCACGGATCATCCTTGAAATGTTACTATAACTTGTTTGGAGTCCACCTGTGGTCAATTCAGTTCATTGAGTCTATATAAGGTCCCACAGTTGACAGTGCATGTCAGAGCAAAAACCAAGCCATGATGTCCAAGGAATTGTCTGTTATCGAGGCACAGATATCGGGAAGTGCCTAGAAAATATTGTCTGCAGCATTGAAGTTCCCAATGAGCACAGTGGCCTCCATCATCCATAGATGAACAACGTTTGGAACCACCAGGAGAAGACCATGAGAAGCAAATTTCTCTGGTCTGATAAAACAAAGATTGAACTCTTTGGCCTGAATGCCAAGCATCATTTCTGGTGGAAACCAGGCACCGTTCATCACCTGATCAATACCATCCCTACAGTGAAGCATGGTGGTGGCAGCATCATGCTATGGGGATGTATTTCAGTGGCATGAACTTGTAGACTAGTCAGGATCAAGTGAAAGATGAATGTAGCAATGTATAGAGACATCCTTGATGGAAACCTGCTCAAGAGCCCTATGGACCTCAGACTGGGGTGAAGGTTCATCTTCCGTCAGGACAACGACCCTAAGCACACAGCTAAGATAACAAAGAAGTGGCTTCTGGACAACTTTGTGAATGTCCTTGAGTGGCCCAGCCAGAGCCCAGACTTCTCTGGAGATCTCTGAAAATGGCTGTACACCGACGCTCCCATCCAACCTGATGGAGGTTGAGAGGTCCTGCAAAGAAGAAAGGGAGAAACTGCAGAAAAATAGGTGTGCCAAGCTGCCAAGTAGCATCATACTCAAAAAGACTTGAGGCTGTAATTGCTGCCAAAGGTGCTATTGAGCAAAGGCTGTGAATACTTATGTACATGTTCATGTTTTAAATCTTAATTCTTGCAAATATATTAAAAATATTAAAGAAATGTAAGAAAATCAAGCTTGATAAAGATTATGCAATGTGCAAGACCTATCAACTGTACTTCAGATGTCCGAAAAGACGAAAAAAAAATAGCACAGTCCATTGCCACATGTATTGTGAAGGATCTCCCAATTATACCAAGACTGTAAGGATCTGGAACTCTGTTGTGGAAAACACAGGCTTTCGCTTCCTCCTCCATGGCCTGGTGCCAACATATAGAATCCCTGTTTTTTTTTAGCTGTACAGTGACACAAAATCCAGAGTGACGGAGTCGATGCGTAAGCCGGCTCAGTGGTCATTACCTGTGATTCCTGAACATCCATCGCCACAGACCCGCGTGTAACGATGACTGGCTGCTGAAAGACACGCACATTTTTGCAAAATGTTATTACAGAGTGAATAATCACATTTAGATTTTCCACATCAACAATACAATACAATATGTTATACTACCTCGTGGTACAAATTATTTTATTTAAGTTATAATTTCTATTTTTCCTGTAAAATAGCTGCTACAGAAACATATGTTTATAATGTCAAAACTTTATTTTGTTTTTACACAAAATAACCCTTCTTATTTTTAACCTTCAAAAATAAGTTGACATGAAAATTGTACATGTTCTTTTGTTTAAAAACGGATAATTAATACAAAGTCTGAAAGCGAGATTATCAAGTATTTGTAATTTTAATAAAATAATTGGACTGGATGCATCGAAAATCGGTTTACAATCGAATCGTGAGGCAGGTGAAGATTCACACTTCTACTTGCTACTAACTTGGTTAGCCAGTTTGCTACTTGCATTAATTTGTCAATGGCTACCTGCAGACGATGGCTACCTTATTTATATCAATGTTACAGCCACTTAATGACAGTTCAACACAAACGTGCACATACACAGCCAATTAAGTTTCTTTGACCTCACTCACTAGTTGGATACTCTAAACATCAGGTGCAGGATGTTGTTGCTCTGCTCTAATGTGATGGTAAACTGATGTAAACTGCGCTCATCTTGTTTCACAAAAATATTCAGTTTTTCTGCAGTGGCACATCTCATTTTAGCAGTGGCGGGCCACGAAAATATTACAATAAAAAGTTATTGCTAACTTTTCAACCAGGCCCCATTATGGCCTCCTAATCCGCCTTATTTTTGTTGTCATATATTACTCCTCACTACTCCATCTCATTGCTGATATGATGTGAATGTAGGGGCCTAGAAATAGTTATTTTTCCTTACTATACTATATTAGTGCTTTTGTTGCTCAGAAAAGTGCTATATTTTCACATTATGAATTACAATCAAATAAATGTAGTGTGCTTACTTGGTTTTTAAGATTAACTGTATGTCTCATTGGATAAGGGTGTGTGCCAAACTGCTAAAATGTAAATGTCTCTATCTGAACCTGGCAACATTTCAAGAAAAATGTTGGCACATGTTTCAGGCATATTCTCTTTTGTATAGATTCCACAACTCAAGGTAGATTGTACAATATAACCTCTGACTGCTGTATCATTTAATATCCACTGACAATAGCAATAACTGAAAGTTTAAACTGCATTTAAAGCAAAAACTAAAGTTGTCAGTTCCACTTTTACTACCACTGTATTAAATGCAGCGTGGCCGAATACTTGTGTGCATGGCTCTGGAATGCTGAGTGAAGGATTTGCTATGAGAACCAGATGTTACATAGAATGTCTTACCACACGGCTACAGAACATTCTCCCACCACCACCACCAACATTAAAACGCCTGCTTTATTATCTGGTAAAACCAATGGAAATGCCCAGCCTGGACTTCTAAATGAGAGAGTTGACACTACATCCCAAATGCCACCTCATTCCATGTGTATTCCAATACTTTTGACTAGAGCCCAACTTAAAAGTACCAAACTACATAGGGTGTTCATGGAAAAGTTCACTGGCCAATGGAAGTGCACTATGTATGAATTATTTTGCCATTTCAGACACACCTTTTTTACATGTCTGTGAAAGAGCATCACTAAACTCGCCATCCAGGGAAGTTGTATAAGACCCGCTATATGTAAATGTGAATGTTTTTTTGGTCAGATTTGGTAGTTACCATGTTTGTGGTGACATTTGTTTAGCTAGGGTAAGTCATTTCTTGGGTTGAGTGTTGGTTTTGTCATCTGCCTACAAAACCATACCTTACAGATTCACAATTTTAGAGGCTTATTTAAAAAAGCCTGCGCAAAAATGTCAGAATGTTGGTACATTATTTCTCAGTTTTTCTTTCAGTACCAAATACAAATATGCCAACAATCTTATAGCCAGTTTGAAATTAAACCTTTTTAACTAATCATCAACTGTACAATGCTGCTTGGCCTCTTTTCTGCTCTTTTTAGAAAGACAGCTACTGTAGTTATTCCCTGGCCCTCTGCCTGATCAAACCCTGATTATCTGGTTATTTGATGGGCCTGCCTCACTGCACTAGTCCTAGTTTGTGTAGTAGATGTTACACTGCTTTATAGTGCACTGTATTATGGAATGAAGGGACATTTCAATTAGCTTTCAGGCTTTTAATTGTTTTGACACTGAATTCCAGAAATATCTAGAATGGGTGTTGCCATGCAGCTGTAAAATGTCTAATTGTAATAATGATTTTATTTTACATAGGGCAAGGAATTGCCTGTGACCTCACAATACATTGTGATCGTTGACGATGCAATATATTTTGAGATTGTTCTGATTTTATATTTGTGTGTAAGAATGCGCTGATACAACTACCACACTGCACAACTACCACACTGCACAAAATGCATGTATTTGAAATCTTTTTTCTTCCTCCCAAAGGAGTAAAATATCACTTGGTAAGAGATAGGTATTTTGCATATAAGCTTAAACATTTTTCTGTGTATTTTTTAAAGGCTTGTTTCTTTGTAGAAAAGGAAAATTATAGTGCATATGGAAAGTATTTGCAGCGCTTTATTTTTTTACAGCCTTATTACAAAATGAATAAAATATATTTTCCCCCTCAAATTTCTACACACACTACCCCATAATGACAAAGTCAAAATGTTTTAATAAAATTGCTAAAATTTAAAAACCAAAATATAAACTTGTACATAAGTATTCAGTCTTTGCTCAATACTTTGTTGAAGCACCGTGGCAGTAATTACAACCTCAAGTCTTTTTGAGTATGATGCTACAAGCACACCTATTTTGGACAGTTTTTCCTATTCTTCTTTGCAGGACCTCTCAAACTACATCAGGTTAGATGGGAGCGTTGTTGCGCAGCCATTTTCTCAAATCTTTGCCAGAGATGTTCAAGTCTGGGCTTTCAAGGACATTCACAGAGTTGTCCGAAACCACTCCTTTGTAAGATGAACCTTGGCCCCAGTTGAGGTCCATAGCGCTCTGGAGCAGATTTATATCAAGGATGTCTCTGTACATTGCTGCATTCATCATTCCCTTGATCTTGACTAGTCTCCAAGTTCCTGCCGCTGAAATACATCCCCACAGCATGATGCTGCCACCACAATGCTTCACTGTAGGGATGGTATTGGCCAGGTGATGAGCGATGGTTTCCTCCTGAAATGACGTTTGGCATTCAGGCCAAAGTGTTTAATCTTTGTTTCATCAGACCAGAGAATTTTGTTTCTCATGGTCGGAGTCCTTCATTTGTCTTTTGGCAAACTCCAGGTGGACTGTCATGTGCCTTTTTCTGAGGAGTGGCTTCCATCTGGCCACTCTACCATACAGGCTTGATTGGTGGAGTGCTGCAGAGATGGATGTCCTTCTGGAAGGTTCTCCTCTCTTTACAGTGCAACGCTGGAGCTCCGTCAGTGACCATTGGGTGCTTGTTCACTTCCCTGACTAAGGCCCTTCTCTCCCCAATGGCTCAGTTTGGCCAGGCAGCCAACTCTAGGAAGAGTCCTGGTGGTTCCAAACTTCTTCCATTTACGGATGATGGAGGCTCATTTGGACCTTCAATGCTGCAGAATTTGTTTTGTACTTTCCCCAGATTAGAGCCTCGAAACAATTCCGTGGACTTCATGGCTTTGTTTGTGCTCTGACATGCACTGTAAACTGAGACCTTATATAGACGGCGTGTGCCTTTCCAAATCACGTCCAATCAACTGAAGTTTTTCACAGGTGGACTCAGTGAGACTTATGTACATGTGCTTTTTTTGTTGTTGTTTTTTTGTATATATTGGGCTAAAATTCCGTTATCATTATGGGGTATTGTGTGTAGAATTTTGAAGGGGGAAAAATAATTGAATCCATTTTGAAAAGTCTATAGCATAAGAAAATGTGGAAAAAAAGCGCTGTGAATACTTTCTTGATGCACTGTAGATTTGTGGGGAGGGACTATTCCTCATTAATTCCCTCTGTTCATCCTCAATTGTTTTGCTTCTCTATTTTGTTACTCAAGTACTGAAGCATTATTTTATACAATATTTCACATTTTACTGCTGGACCAGCAGCTTACATTAAATGGACTGACTAGGTATTTATAATGCAGCAAAAGACGTGTGCCATGTATTGTTGCCTTATGGTGATTGTTATTCATTAGCTGTTGTTATCAGCCTAGGCTGATTGCTCTGCTGTTTTAGTACCTTTTTACTTATTTATGCATGTCACTTTTGAAGTTTATTTAATATTATTTCCTTTCAACCGTAAACAATTAGCAGAAATGTTACTTTTGTGCAATCAAGTTATAGGAGCTTGTTGATTGTAACACAGCCCTTCTCCCCTGTCTAGACCCTTCTACCCTGGGCTTCATCATCTCGCCATGGTCCTTGTTGTTGCTGCCCTCTGGCATCATCTCCTTCACTGATGAGAATGTGACTCAGAAGGACCTGAGGGCTTTCACGGCACCAGAGGTCCTGGAGGGAGTCACCCTCTCCTCCTTATCGGACATAGAGAAGGTACGTTATATTATTAGGATTCGGATTAGGTTTTATTTTTCAGCAACAACCTGGGAGCAGTTAGAGTTAGTATTCAAATTACAGATTTTTCAGGAATTCCTTCAGCCTTTGGTTTGGCTTGTCAGATGATATAATCACTGAGCTTTTTTTTTGGGGCTTAAATGTTATGTTTTTTGCTTCGAAGTTACGGTACTTTTTTGGGGCAGTATCATGCATAACAAACTGGATTTCATTCAGCGTCAAAACAATTGTAAATTTTCAGTTATATTTATACCTGTTGGTTTAGTATCATGCTCTAAATAGCTGACATTTATTTAGAAAATAAAGGAAGAATTAATTCAGGCAAATTAGTCAGGCAAAAACCAGCAACTCCAAAAAAGGGGTGTTTACATTGTATCGTGGCTCAGGGCAAAGAGCCTCTTTTTCCCTGACCTAAGGAGTGTTTTAGTCCAGAGTTAAGTACGTTTTCACACTTGCACGTTTTGATGTGGGCTGGCACCAGCTATAGCCCAGGGCTACCTGGCCCTTATCCAGTGCAGGGTTAGTACTGACTTTTCAGGGCTACCCACATAAATAGGTGACAAAATTAATCAGTGTGAAATGGGGTCAAGAACACAAGCTTAGAACGTTTCCTGTCCAATCACGAAAGCTGTTCATTCATTTAACTTACCTATGCCTGTGATGCATGCCATTAGCTACAGCTAAACTTTAGCTCTCTTTCAGTCCTTTCACTGAGCAAACCTTTGCCGTTGTAGTACCCCAGTAAATCTGAGTGAAGTAGTTACTTTTGCTAGCTTTTGATGTAATTCTAGCCAATATGTTGAAAGGCAAAGTTCAAACTCTATTTTCTTGCATAGCTTGAACGAAGTTGTCAAAGCAAATGCAGATCATGTCAACCTCTTGATGGATTGTAGGAAGCAGTTAATTTTATTTAGGGTGCGTAGCATTCATTGCGTGTCAGTGACGCACATGTAACGTTATTCGCATGCCAGAGAGAAGAGGACATTCGTAGCATGTCAAAAAGGGAATTTAAAATAGTCTTGCGTTGTGTTTGCCCATTTGCCCTGGGCTTACGAATACTCAAGAGTCCTTAGCGTAGGGTTAAACCTTAGCCCTGGATTAACAAACCCTGTGAACACAGGCTAAGAAAGCCCTGGGCTAAGACAAATTCAGGGTGAAAATGTATATGCAGTTAGGAATGAAAACCTGTTTGATAAAAATATTTTCTGGGTAAGAATTATAACCCTCAACATTGTTCACAATTCATAGTGTGTGTCATCTGTATTAGTTGGTTTAGGATACGCAAAATGTAATCTCATACAATAGAACATTTTGATTATTAAATGTGGTAAAAAATAATTATATGTTAGTGTCCTGCTCTGTTGTGTTCAATATGATTTAGGGCGCATCAGTTAAAGCAGTTTACTAGTATCCTAAAGATTGCTAGATCGAATCCCAAAGCAAGTACGTTGAAATAGAACTTGACCCTAAGTGATCCCTTAGTCGTTGCTGTATATGATAACGCTAGATGTGCCATTTGCTATATGCTGAGAATCTTCAGTACAGTAAAGTTTTTCAATTTTACAAACCACATGTGGCAGTGGTGAATCATGAGGGGTTTGTAAAATTGAAAAACTTTACTGTTTCTCCACATGTGGTAAGATCAGACTGTTCTTATGACATTGAAAGGCTAGGATGATGGATTCTTGGCAATGCCAGCGTTATCTTTCACCATGCCCAACTCTGAAGGGAATGTGACTGCCCTACTCCAGGCTCAGTCAGCCTGGCTGCAGAATAATAAGGAAACTGCGAAATTGTAAAACAGAGGAAAATGGAACATATTTGGATAATGAGCTAGCTGTAGTGAAGTGTGCTATTGAACTCTTGGCAGCATGCTTCCCTCAGAACAATTTCGATGAGTCATAATTCTGTACCAAAAAAGCTACTTTAAGGTATTTCAGAACTGAACAAAGGGTCAGAGTCCTTGTATATTAGTATGAGAAGTAAGACATGTACTCTATTGCAGACTGCTACTTTATTTATTAAGACATGACTAAATCAGACTAGATTTCGGGACACACTAAATCTAGACAGCTTTAGGGGTCAAATTATTGGAACCGCTAATCCTATTTCTTTGTGTTTATTCTTTTCAGATGCACATGTACTCCCTTGGAATGACCTTGTTTTGGGGAGCGGACTATGAGATTCCACAGAGTCAGGTACATACAAGCAGTGCTAGCATTTTGGTAACTTTTTTTCAAAAATTTAAAATAATGATCCATGGGTTGATATTTTATAAGTCGTGGTGCATAAACGCTTGAATTGGTGAAGGTACTGAAATGCCTTGAACAATTTCCTCAATTTGGTAATTAAAAATTAATTTATATTGTTGAAGTCAGTGTATGCCAGGGGTCTCCAAACCGTTCCACGGAGGGCCGAGTGTCTGCCGGTTTTAGTTTTTTCCTGTAAATTGGTTCTAGGTTCAGACCTAAATAACCAGATGAGGGTAGACCTAACCAATCAGTGACATAATTAATCAATCAAGGACAAGGTGAGAGTGAAAACCTACAGACACTCAACCCTCCGTGGAACGGTTTGGAGACCCCTGGTGTATGCTGTCTTACTCCTACAATATGTTTAGGGTTTTTGAGAGTATAATGTATTTGCTTTTTACCCATTGTAATGTGTTTCTTGAAAATTAAAATTGTGTGCTTTTGATTGTTTATACCTTAACCTTTCTAATGTGGTATCAACTCAGCCGATGAAGTTAGGGGAGCACCTGAACAGTATGTTGCTGAACATGTGCGATGACACCACCCTGAGTCGTATGTCTGTCCGCACTGTGCTGGATGCCTGCAGCACACACATAAGGAGTTCTAGCTGTGAGCCCTCTTTCACACACATCAGGAAGCTAGTACGACTGGTGCTGGGCAGCCTCTCACAGGTAATGTCAGCTGCAACAACAATACTGATACTCGTCACTGATATTATTTCCAGTTTCTTTTGTTTGTCTCATTGAGCTGGGATTTATTTGTCTCGTCATCTAATTCAGCTGGAATATATTTTCTTTATTCCCATATCTATACCCTTATCAGGTAAATTTACTGAACATATTTTTATTTATGGCAATATCCTGGGGTGGAATTGTGTTACAGCCTTGCACAGGGACAGAACCACAGATTTGTCTCCTTGCCTGCTAGGGTTACCCTAACCCTATTCCCCACTAATTTCAGAATCTGCTTTCACTGCCGCACTTTATAGCTTTTTATTACATGCTTCCAGAAGAAAGATGCAAACAGAAAATAGCTCATTATCCAAGCAGTTAAAGCATAATACACACTACCATTCAAAAGTTTGGGGTCACTTAGGATGTCTTTTTTTTTTAAGAAAAACAAATTTTTTGGTGCATTCAAATATCTATCAGAAATAATGTTACTGTTGTAAATCATTAAATTAGATGGACGGCTGATTCTCAATGAAATATCTACCTAGGCATACAGAAGCCCATTATTAGAGTTCTTCCTCTGTCCAGTGTCAGCATTTTTTTGCCAATGTTATTCTTTTCTTTTTATTGGCCAGTCTATGTTATGGTTTTTTCCTTTAAATTATGCCTAGAAGGCCAGCATCCCAGAGCCGCGGGTACATTAATGAAGCTGCCAGCTGAGGACATGAAGCGTCTGTTTCTCAAACTAGTCACTAATGTATTTGAAGGGAGTACTACTCATTGTTGTACAAGATAGATTGAAGAGTTTCAGGCCATTTTTTTGGCCTGTAATCAAACCCAAATATACTGATGCAGAAGATACTAAACTAGTCTAAAGAAGGTCAGTTTTATTGCTTCTTTAATCAGCACAAACGTTTACCGCAGCGCTAACATAATTGCAAAATAAATATTGAACACGTAACCATTTTCTCACTAATATATTTCCAAAGGTGCTCTTTTCACGACATTTTCATAGATGTTGGTAACAACCCAAGTAATCCAAAACAAATAAGCTCAGAAATTAAGTTATGTGTAAAAATGTCAAATGACACAGAGAAAAAGTATTGAACACACTTACTGATATTTATTTAATACAAAAGTCTTTGTTGGTAATGACAGCTTCAAGATGCCTCCTGTATGGAGAAACTAGTCGCATACATTGCTCTGGTGTGATTTTGGCCCATTCTTTTCACACAAACAAATCTTCTATGAATTTGGATCTTCAGTACTTACCATAGATTTTCAATGGGATTTAAGTCAGGTGATTGGCTGGGCCATTCTAGCAGCTTTATTTTCTTTCTTTGAAATCATTTGAGAGTTTCCTTGGCTGTGTGTTTGGGATCATTGTCTTGCTGAAATGTCCACCCTCGTTTCATCTTCATTATTCTGGTAGATGGCAGCAGAGTTGTCAAGAATGTCTCTGTAAATTTGCCCTATTCATCCTTGCTTCAATTATGTGAAGTTTACCAGTACCATTGGCTGAGAATCAGCCCCACACCATGAAGTTCCCACCTCCAAACTTCACTGTTGGTTTGGCGTTTTTAGGGTGATGTGCAGTACCATTTGTCCTCCAAACATGGTGTGTATTATGGCATCCAAACTGTTAAATTTTGCTCTCATCTGACCACACTATATTCTCTCAGTATTTCACTGGCTTTTCCAAATGTTATGCAGCAAACTTGAAACAAGCTTCAACATGCTTTTTTTCCGCAATGGAGTCTTGCATGGTGAGCGTGCATGGCAGTGGATTGCATTACTTGCAGTTTTCTTTGAGACAACAGTACCTGCTAATTCCAGGTTTTTTTTAAGATCTCCACAATTGGTCCCTGGCTCTTGGACAACTCTTCTGATCATTATTTTTACTCCTATGTCATATCTTGCGAGGAGCACCTGGTCGAGGCAAATTTATGGTGATATTATTGTCTTTCAATAGCGCCTTTGGAAATATATAACAATATTTAGTGAGAAAAATTGTGACGTGTTCAATACTTATTTCACCCGTTTCATATATTCTGTCAAGATTTGTGGAATGCGGTTAATCTCTAAATGATCTTGGGATGCTTTAGACACCATCCCAGGAATGAACAATGGTTCTCTGTTGTCAATTTGAACTCTCCCTGTATTTTGTTCCCACTCCCTCTTGTTCTCGTCTCATACAATAATATTTGGTAGAGCCACCATTCACTGCAATAACGGCCTTTTGGGTTATGTATTGTACCATTCGGACACAGGGTGCATTTTCTTGGCAGATTTTCTCAAGGTTGGTTGTGAACCACAATTTTCAAAAAAGACCACGTATCTCAATAGAATTTGACTGGGCCGTTTTTGTTCTTGAGCATGTCCCGTTGTTGCTTTAGCCTTGTTCTTGGGTTCATTGTGTTTCCAAAAGTTGTCTTTCCTTTAGACTTTTTGCTGACTTTTAAAGCTGCTGTCCTTGCTGATAGGAAGCATCATCACAGCATGGTGCTGTCACCAGCAAACTCTACTGTAGTGTGCTTTGAGTATTGACCAAAAATATCTGTCCTGGGTCACTGTGTTTTTGACAAACTCTAGGCATTTCGGCTCATACTTTTTTATGGCCATATGGTTAGAGAAAAACCTGGGTGGGAGAGGGATGGTCTTTGCCGTGTTCAGTGTTAAATATGAGTTTTTTTGAAGGATGAGATATGAGGTTTCTAAACACCAAGTTATATGTAGATGTTTCAGGAGTTAAAGGAGTACATGGGTCTTTATTTTTTGTTTTGCTGGATAAGCTATGGACTAAAATGTAATTGTGTTGAGGTTGCAGTTTCCAAAGGCAATTAAACCATCAGAAACTTTTTTTTTTTTTTTCTCTTGACCTCCCTACCCATCAGCTGGATGGCCTGCTGTCCCAGAGTGATAGGCTGTCTATTCCGGAGAGGAGCAAGGAGATTCGAGAGAGGCTTCGTGGCAAAGGCCTTCCCTCAGGTACAGTAACGTCAAAGAAATCCAAGCATTTCTAAAGTGTCATCTCTCAGCCTTTGAATAAAAGCTTTTAGTGCTAAGTTAGCTGATAATGGCCCCTAAAAGATAATTAATTGGTGCTGTATAACAGGTAACTAATTGGTTATCAACAAGTACCAGTTGGTTAATATAATTAACAAATATCTATTAGTTTACAATTGTAAAAGCATTACTTACCTATGCCAATTGCACATCCATACATTGCGTGTCATTTGATTTTGTAGGCTCATACATTGGAGCATTCTGTACATTGACACACTGCCCTGCATTTTATTTTTGCTCTTACCAGCATGTAAAACCATGAATACTGCTTAAAATGAAACAGTTTTCCACTTTGTCCATCTTAAATGAATTTCGGCCCTGAGAATGCGGTGGTGTTTCTGGATCTTGTTTATACAGGCATTTAAAAAAAGATTGAAACCCCACAGTGGCCAATATTTTGTACTTTTTTTTTAAAGTAAGATGGATATCAATATTTTCTTCTTTCAAACAGTTTAGATAAAGGTGACGTAATTGAACCAAAGCTATTTAACCATGGTATCATTTATTTAAAAAAAGATTTACAAAGATGACATTTCTTATTGAAGAAAAAGTTAGGACACCCTATTCCCTAATAGCCGGTATTAGCCCTATTTGGCTGAAAGAACCTCAAGATTTTTCCTATAACTGTCTACCAGTCTCTGACATCAACCCCTCCACAAAAATGTGTATTTTTTTTTTTTTGCATGCACAGCCCGTTTCAAATAACACCACAGCATCTAATAGGATTACTATCAGGGCTTTGACTTGGCCATTCCAGAACTTTCCTTTTTTTTTTTTTTTTTTATGGAATGAAAAGCATTCCAAGGTATTAACTCATTATGCTACTTGAGAAATGTTTGACCAAGATTATAAATGTTAATGCAAATTGCAATGCATTTAAATATTTTAGTTTCGATTGTGGAGAAATGTAGAACCCACCAAATATAAAAGTAATGGCTTAACAGTAACATGGTAGATGCTTCGCTAGCTGGAGCAGCTCAGCTACACACAAACTCAACACGCTCAGACTTGATGTTAACATTTACTCAGCCGTGCATTCAAGATTAACTATTTGGCTATTAAAAGCCTTTTGTTGGTGGCATTTCCGTTTACTTTATATTCGTCATCAATGTGTTCACAAATATTATGAAAATATATATAGATTTTTTCCCCCTGTAATAGAAACATTTTTGTAAGTTCGCTAATGTGGAAGATTTTGAACTTAATTCCAGAAAGTCAGGTACTCTGCCCTATTAGAGCAAAATGTATGCATTAAAAAAGTGCTGCTTTTTGGGGCTTTGTCTTCAGCTCCATTATACATGTCTTGGGTTTATTTTGACAGTCCTGGTTGATTGTTTCTTTTGTCATATCTGGCAACATTGGTTTTTGGTCATATGTGACTTCTCTTGTTGTTTTCGCCCTCTCAGCCTACGCAAACGTTTAGGATATCTTTTAGATTAATTGAATGCAGAGCGGCAAATAAGATGATTTCATGATCTATACCTTGGAGGTATAATCCACTCTCTGATACCACAGATGGTTCGTTAAAGCTCCAATACAAAGAAGGGATAACAAAAGGTTTAATATCATGCATTTTACAAGAACAGAGTTTTTGCATTTTTATATTTCACCAGTGCGAATAATAAAGGGACACGTTATTGGAATCAATCACTTGCTGCAGTTTGGACTGGGAATCATATGGCATTTTATATTATGCTGTATTTATCAAATTTGATTAATTTAAGCCTACAGGAGACTGACTTGAGCAAATCATTTGATGTGTTCAGCTTATTTACCCAATATTAATGATCATTGACAGGTCCTGTTATTCAGTATCTCTTCTGCAACAGAGGGGAAATGATTCACTATGCAGACGGTCCGGTTCTAACAGGCCAGATCTTTTCCATCTGAAGAAATTAAAGCCTTTAGGGTGTTGGGCACAAAGCATAGTCAAATAGCATACAAGCGTCTGAGACACCCTTCCTAGTCAGACATGTTTGGACAGTTACCTGAACAGTAGTGGATGATTATTTTACACGCATTATTTTGTCCTAGGAAAGGTGCTTAGAAAATAGCTTAATTTGGCTCATACACTATGGAAAATGAATTGGCATGTCTGAAGTTATTTGAAGTTTAATGTGTACTTTTGGGGAATTTTGGTTTCTGGGCCTTTCTGTGTTGTTACTGTATCAGACCCCCTTATAGGGCATTTGTTCTATTTAAATGCTTGAAGGCATACATCCTCCTTTCCTTGAAGATTTCCTTCACATGACTTGCTGGGTTTTATTAGGATCTGTCATGACCTTTTGCCAAAGGCTCTAGCTTTTCTTTTTTTAAACATAGAACATTATACCAAACAGTATACAAGTATGGTAGAGACCAACATTCAAAATGACATTATAACAAAGAATACATTTATTACAATATAAGTCCCCTTATGGGTTATTGTGAATGGTGACTGGTTAACACTAGAAGCGCCGAGCCATTGTTACCCCCCCTAAAGCGCTGTTGGGGCAAAATTTGCCCACGAGTTTACAGACAGGGACGTATTTACTGACACGTAATGGTTGCTAGATGGCGCTTCTTGTACGGATCCAAAGTCAAGGCCGAAACTTTGGGGTTTTTGTTTTATCTTGTGTCAAAGTGTTTTGATTCAGCGTTGCTCCGTTTTCAAGGTACGGTTGTAACAATTGCAGGAACTACAATGTGTAAAGACGCCGGTGTGGCTTGGTTTTATACCCGGTTCCTACAATCGCGCTCAACATTGCTGTGGGAAAATATTAGTCAAATAATATAAATAGCAAGGAAGAAATTATAAAATTAAAATGACTTAGGCAACTGAACTGGCAATGTCAAGGAGATTGTCTTGCACATTCACCTTACTGTCGATTTATGGCCAATGTCCATGTTACGTATTGTGTTATTTCACAATAAATCGACATGCTCACAAAACCCAAATAACACTAAACAAAACAAGTGACATTTAAAAGAACAAAGTAAGAACATCAAACATGTTCCACCAATTGAAAAACAAACTTATAAAACAGGGAACAAATGTGGCAGTGAAAATAACGCATAATATAAGCTATAAAATGTGTTATACTTCATCTCCCTACTACACAATAGGCTGGACAAGGAGGAGCTATTAAAATTACGTTTAAAACATTCAAGTAAAATCACCTGATATGAAAATAGAATCTATCGTGTGTGTGTGTAATTAGTGGATCCTCTAATAGGTTAGTCCTGGCCATTGCATTGTGCTCAGGGTTTCTTTGTTTGAGCTAGTAAAGAATGCACCCATCCCCCTCCTAAAGACAGCATCGCAAATCAATAGATTTTGTTCCAAGTAAAGTTGCTAATGTCTGGCAGAGTTTACAAGTTTTGTTCCCTGCACATTGGATGCTGATGTTCTCTTTTTCGCAGACGCATAACAATTTTGACGGCTAACCGCTGACCAGCCGGACTACTTTCATCTTTCCATAAATAGCGTTGTGTGTTTTTCTTGGCGGCTACCCAGAATGTAATGTCAAATGTGTCTGGTTTATTGGCCATGTATTGTGCAAAAGCGACACCTTGAGAGAACAGTTGTTCTTCTAATACTGTTATGTTTTCACTGCAGTGTTTTTCACAAACTTATCGAATAACTCTGATCACAAGGTCTTGTGATCAAAGCACAGAAAGAGCATTATATCTCAGAATTTTGGATTTTCATTTTAGCCAACCAATAATCATTGAGTTTCATGTTTTTACCGCCAGTAACACCTCTCAAATAAATAAGACCCATGAATGCTTTTAGTTCGGCATCTGTCAATTTGAACTTTTCTGCATTATTTCGGTCAGCTCCCTCTTCCTTTTATTTTTGAATGTTTGTCCAGATGTCTGTGTCAATCAAACACTTTAGACTACTCAGTGGACTAAGTTACTCTGTCAGGAGTAATCCAACTGTAATTGTTAGTTTTATTAGTTACCAAACATTCCGAATACCATTGTAAACCCAGGGTTCATGGTTCAACTCCTCCTGTATGCAGCAACTTAAAATTAGCTTTTACTGTTCCGCATTTTGCGTATGCCTGCGGTACACGTCTATCAATTGTCCCCAATTTTTTGGAGTAACCCAAATTGCTGCTTGCAGCTATATGTAT
>JACXGK010000452.1:6135-40446 GCA_016801125.1 Novumbra hubbsi
CTCCCCACAGTGTTCTCCTTCTCACAGTGTTCTCCTCCCCACAATGTTCTCCTCAATAATGTATTATCTACTTAGGATGATGTCACACTATGTCACACTATGTAGCCCTTTTTCCTTGGACCCCTAAATGATCTCAGTGACCATACAGGGAAGTCATTTAACATGCCTGGTTTTGGATTCATTTGAAAAATGAACAATTATCTGAATTATGTACATGAATGTATTTGTCAGAAAACATATTATTTGGCCATTAGAAAATTAGAAAATGTTGCATAAGCGTTTACATGTATTTCTCGTGTATTTTTCTCCATCACTTAAGATGACACAGTGTACATGGATGACGAGGAAGAGAGGAAGGAGTATGTACTGAATGACACAGGAATACTCTACTACGGCACAGAGAAGCAGATTGGTGCTCGCACGTGGAACTACGGACAGGTATGTGGAATTTGGAGAGAAATCAGTTTCAGTTGCAGTGAAATCTCTTTACATATTGTAGTCATTCTGAAAGGTCCAGTCGTTTAAGGCACATCCCCTGGGTTTTTTGATAAAGTTGACCTTTTTCCCACCTTCCGTCTGTCCATGTAAACGTCTGTCTGTGATGTTTAGTTTCATGACGGGATCCTGGAAGCTTGTCTCTATGTGCTGGAGAAAAGTAAGATGCTTCCATCTGCTAGAGGAGACTCCGTCAATGTGGTCCGAGTTATATCTGCCATGGTGAGATACTGTCCTGTAACGTGGCGTGCATTAGTACACATACAACCTTTATGGTAAAGAAAGATTTAGAGGCTGTGTAAATGTAAAAATAGAATGCAATGATGTGCAAATCATTCAAACCATATGTATACCCTGTATATCAGGGGTGGGCAAATATTTTGCTCCGGGGGCCACATCAGGATTTTGAAATGAAATGGAGGGCCACATTTGTTTTTGTAATTTGTTAATCATAATTGATTTGGAGGCCAGAAAAGGGCAAAAGTTAAAACATACATTACATATGTACAGTAGATCCCATATAAGGTATAAATAGTTACAATTCTGACTCAGATGTATAAGAATGGGCTGGTGAGTTGGTTTTTTAATTCCCCCCAAAATCATTTTATTACATTCCGTGGGCCGGATGGGACAGCCTCGCGGGCCGCATTTGGCCCTCGGGCCGTAGTTTGCCCACCCCTGCTGTATATATACAATGCTGCATCTACAAATGCAAGTAAAAACTCTATGGGCTACACATACTTTTAAAATGTTCTTTTTACATGATGGATCAGAATTATGCTGAGGTGATATTATGTTAGTTTCATAATTAGTACAGTATCATTATGGAAAGGAAATGTTGCTACAGTATACTGTACATAAATAGATTCTATTTTCTTGCTATTTGACGGTTGAGATTCCAACTGTTATGTTCATAGTTATATGTTGATGTTTGTAATGTTGAGGTGAAACATTCCTCAAATATTTGTATCGCCATAAAATATGTTCATTCACAGTGAACGCTTAGAATTTCGATTCTATTTGTTCACCAGTATGATGCTGCCGTGTTAAACAGCTTTTACGTGTTTTGAATGCTGTTTTCTGGGTAATTGCATTTGAATTACATTCTTCCTTCCCTGGCCGGGTTCCAGATCAATGTCTCGGATGACAACGGAGTCCTGGTAGGGAACTGGTCAGGGAAGTATGCAGGAGGAGTCTCCCCCACAGCATGGAGTGGCAGCGTGGACATCCTGATCCAATACTACCGGAAGGGAGGCGTGCCAGTCCAATACGGACAGTGCTGGGTCTTCGCTGGGGTCACCACAACGGGTGTGTGTGGCCGTTTTCTAGACAGTAGAAATGTGCTGATCCTCTTACATACCCAGTTCATCTCTTTATAATGGCCTTTTCTCTTTTACAGAACACCATTAATAGTGAGTGTAGCTTGATTGAGTGTTAGCAAAGCCCAGCACTGCAAAGCACATATTGCTACCTCTGATATAGGACCTCCTATCCACTCAAAATACTCCACGTTCCTCTCATATCACCCGTGTCCCAGAACACTAAGGCCTTTCTGTAGCGGTGTCTCTGACCTGTGTAGGGGCCTCACACATTTGTGATATCTCCCCTTCAGGTGACTGTCCTAGTTGTGTGATGTATTCATTTCTGTACGAGTAACTAATGTTATGCTCTGTCCTTTTCCATATCACTAGCGTGTCTTTGCTTTTTTAACCTGGCCTCATCCTCTCACAGTTCTCAGGTGTCTAGGCATACCATGCCGTAGTGTAACAAACTTCCAGTCTGCCCACGACACAGATGTCTCACTCACCACTGACGTGTATTTTGATGAGAATATGAAGCTGATTGGCAACCTCAACGCTGACTCTGTTTGGTAAGTAATTATCAATCACAGTCGGGCCTGTTTTTACTTTAGTCCGTCATGGCAGTTCAGGACACGTTATTGTATTCTCTCTGGCTTTCACTTGACCTGGGACAACACAGGCTCTGGATATTTCAATGGTTAGATAGTTTGTTTATCTTAACAAACCCCAGCCTAATCTCCGTAGGAATTTCCATGTATGGAATGACTGTTGGATGGCCAGGCCAGACCTTCCGCCCGGGATGGGTGGCTGGCAAGCGGTTGACTCCACCCCCCAGGAGACCAGCCAGGGGATGTACCGCTGTGGCCCCGCCTCCCTCACCGCCATCCGCACCGGTCAGGTGTACCTGAAACACGACACGCCGTTTGTTTTTGCAGAGGTGAGAAAGACGTACAGGCGGATGGGTTGAAAATGTAGTATCATTTAGCTAGGTAACCCACACACGACACGGAGGGTTCAAAACGTCCCGGTTTCACCATAGAGCAAGAACTGCGCAAATTGGAAACTGTTTTCGTGTCTGGTCAGGTGAACAGTGACAAGATATACTGGCAGAGGAATCGAGACGGCACCTTTAAACAGTTCCTGATTGAGAAGAAAGCCGTGGGGCATTTCATCAGCACTAAGGCCGTGGGGTCTGACCAACGCGCTGACATCACACACCTATACAAACACGCAGAAGGTACCGTCAAATGATTGGGTCATACCCGACTTTCAACGGGTAGCTAAGCAACCACGCACATCCAAACAGCAATGTCTGTGCAAACACAGACCCGGCCTTTTACCGTTTGTGATCCCCGCTCTGTTCGCCCGGGCCAGGATCAGAGGAGGAGCGCATAGCCGTGGAGACGGCCTGCCGCTACGGCAGCAAGCCTGACACGTACTCCACGTCCAAGGAGAAGGATGTGACAGTTGAGGTGAGGGTAGAGGGGGAGGGACCTCGTATGGGAGCGGACGCCCAGCTGACCATCGTGGTGACCAATCAGAGCACCCAGCCGCGCAGTGCCACCCTACACAGCCAGGTGGCGGTCATGTACTACACCGGGGTGATGAGGGGAACCGTGAAGAAGGACACGCTGCCTGTGGAGCTCATGCCCAATGAGGGTTAGTAGACCAGGGGAGTCATTACCTCTGTTACAGGGTCAGATATATTTGATACTACTAATGATTGTGGTTTGGACAGGGCTAATCTGATCCTTGCTCTGTGATGTAGAACTTCTCAGGGTCACCTATTCCAACATGTTAGTCGTGTTACCACGTGAGCAATAGTGTTGTGATTGCCCTCGGTTCCTCCTCCACAGTAAAGACGATGGAGTGGGTCCTGCCTTACAAGTGCTACCAGGACCAGCTGGTGGACCAGGCGGCCCTGATGTTGACTCTGTCCGGACGTGTCACTGAGACCCAACAGGTCCTGGCCACTCAGACCAGCTTCAGGCTTCGTACACCGGACCTCAAAATCGAGGTGAGACACAACTGAGCGTTAGAACTGGGACCGTTGACCGGGACATGCTTACACCGGCCGTGTTTGTGCAAAGACACAGAAGAAGTGTGCAACGCCTTTCTATTTCCTCAGGCCGTAGGAGAGGCAGTGGTGGGGAAGGAGATGGGAGCCAAGATCACGTTCACCAACCCTCTGCCGCGTGTACTGAAGGGCGTGGTGTTCCGGGTGGAGGGACTGGGCCTGCAGAAGGTCCACGAGGTGGTTTTGGGGTAAGACACTGTAACCACCCCCGTCGGCCCAACATTCTCACCCGTCTGCCACGCTCTCTCTCTCCAGCCCACATCCTTTCGTTTGTAATCGACGTAACTTTAACAATAACGTCTCTCTCTCTCTCTCAGTATGTAGCGATCAACTCGCTCGTTTCAACCTGTCCGTGTTGCAGGTCTCTTAAGTAATGTTGGATTCTCTGTCCCTCAGGGATGTTGGGAGCCACTCCACGGTGACTCACACGGAACAGTTCATCCCCACCCAGGCAGGACCCAGGAAGCTGGTGGCAGCTCTGGACTGTAAACAGCTGACACAGGTGCATGGCGTTGCCAACATCGTTGTCAAGGACCAAAAATGTTAGATTCTCTCTCCCTCTGCGGGAGAGAACTCCTGGTCGCGTTCATTCAAATCGCGTCAGTTTTCCTGTAACTTCAAATACAAATTGTGTATTAAATATATCAAGCATATTTTATAAATATAAACTTTCTAATGTTCTAATGATTTAGAAACATGTAGTAACCTAATGTGCCTAAAATAGATTTGCTATTACGTAAATCACAGCCTGCATCTACAGAACGGTGAATGCTTATTGGTCACATCTGATTTCGGCCATTTCCCTCTCATCATAATACTGATCAGTGAAAACTGCAGAAATGATTCAAAGTCCAAAACTTTTCACAGCACTGTATATAATACCTGCTGAGCAACTAAAACACTGTGAAGTTTTTTACACTGTATATAAATTCATGTCAATGTTATAATGAACATCGAAGGTCCTCTGGCCGATAATTTTTTAAGCAGTATTGCATTCAATTATTTTAGAATTCAACATGTTGTACCTGACTGTAACGAGTCAGAAGTCCTTTTCAATGTGTTTGCCCCTAGATGTGAATGTTAGTCTGTATTATTTTACTTTTACTCATTGTGCTGTAGTGCCTTCATGAAATCCCTTTTTCAAACAGCAGTCAGCTCCTGAGTTCAGTTGTAACCATAGCCCCCCCTTTTTTGCACTTACAACCGATTTTGTTAATGCATCCATGATCTATATGATTTTTTTTATATCGTCAATGTACAATATAATAACACAACATGTAAACTTCTGTGATGAAAAACCGATTTTCTGAAAAGGTATGACATCCAAAAGACTACACTGTTATACTCATGTACCTTTAGCTCGCTAACTGTTTTTTAAATCCAGAATTACTCTATTGTAACTGATTGCCTGATTCAATGGCCTGTTTATCTAATAAAATTCCAATAAAGCGTATTCTCTATTCTGCCAAAATGTAAAATGAGACACGTCTTTTTTATGCGTCAGTACAGCTTGTACCAACAGGTTCCGTATGTCTCGTCTTCTCACCCCTAGTGACCACGGAGAACAAGTTGTAACTTAGCTTAACAAGAAATCATCCCAAACATAACGATGCTCTCTAGCGGTCATGTTGAGAAGTGCGTGTTTCTATGAATTTCAGCATCCCATAGCATAGACACGGTACAATTCAAGGATCCTCAGGTTAGATGGTGGAGAACATGACTCTACCAGATACACAGACCAACAAAACAATTTACATTATCAACCATGTATGGGAGTAATGCTTTCTCAATGGACATGGTAAACAGAGGCGGAAAGGAGGCAAAGCAGGAGTAATGCTAATCATATACATTAGTAAAAAATATAATATGAAGTATACTACAGAAAGCACATTTATAGTGGAACTGACCGGATAATTAAACATAGAAATTACATAAGTCATGGAAATGACCAGCAAAAATGGCCACATTAAATGAAATTACAATCATATTTAAAACTTGTTCACCTTATAAAAGCATGCTTCAGTGGCATTTGACATAGTTACTGAAATAAACAAAGATGTTATAGTTTAAATATGTACTATAAACCATACATATTGATAACTTCACCAAGACTCATATTGCATGTTGATAATTATCCACAACAAGATGTTGTTAACATGTTATTCCTGACAATAATAAAAAATTGTGGAGTTTTATTAAACCAGATAGCTGAATTGACCGTGAATTTCCATTAAAAACTTGTTGCCGTTAAAAAGGACCCTTGCCGAGGGATGGAAATAGACAACTAAATAAGTGCTTGAATGTGTACACAAGAGAGACTATAATCTCAACCTGGAAAATAGACCAGGACAATAGACCTGACGCCAGTTCTTGTCTCCCAGGCAGTCAGGTCAGATGGTCAACACCCAGCCAAGTCCATAACCAGCCAGCTGGTGTCCATTAATCAGAGCGTAGTGGAACTGGCCTGTCAGTCAACAGGCAGTCAGTGTACAACACAGAGCCATGTCTACGCAATCATGATCGTGATTGCAAATGGTAGACGTTAAACCAACAAGTCACACTGTCTACTGGGTTTGTCAGATCTTAGTCCACCAGGTTACATATATTCTGGACCACTCTGTTGAAGTCTTCTGGTTTGTCAGCATATACATGGTGAGAGGCATCATCTATCATCTGAAGAGACAGAATATTCCAATAAGTCGCACTTAATATATTACACGCCCTCATGCACTGCCCCCATGCACTGCCCCCATGCACTGCCCCCATGCACTGCCCCCATGCACTGCCCCCATGCACTCATTAGTTCTCTTCTAGTTACCACAGTGCGCGTGGCTGTCCGGCCTCGGATTTGGGCCACCTGTTCTCCTGAGGCGCTGTCTACCCAGGACCGTGCCCCGTACAGCAGGGTGAGGGGCATGGAGGAGGGCAGCAGGTGGACCCGCTGCAACATGGGCCTCTTCGCCCAGCCAAGGGACTCTGACATGGCCCTGAAGCCTACCTCCCCACTGGGATACAGGGAGGACCGCAAACAGAAGAACATGGGAAAGGGAGGCATGGATACTTGTATGTAAGGGAGAGGTTTGTGGAGATAATGAGGACTTACTCAGACTTCAGCAGCATGTCAGTCAGTGAGGTAAGGACATGGCACACGGCAACGTTAACGCAGTAAACAACTCCAGAGATGTTCTTATGACAGCCACAGGATGAGTCCACATACCTGGGAGTCTGGGCGTTACAGTGGTAGATGTACTCCGTCATGGTGTTGTCATCAAACAGTTCCTCAAATTTCCTCTTGAAGTCAGGACGAACTCTGTTTACCAAACCAGGACCTGCTCGTATCATATGGGAACAAAGAGGACGAGGAATGGTTGCGCTGTTCATTCAATAACATTTGGAAACGCCTCTAATAAGTGTTTTGAATGTGAATGAGGCGTATCTCACCCCAGGGGCCAGCAGCTCTGATGACAGCCAGAGGGTTGAAGAGGGAGAGGACAGAGGCCACGACCTTAACCCAGCGAGGCAGGGTCGGACGCTTGACCACCTCTGGCCCCTGCCTGTCCGGAGTCTCCACCCCTGGGAGCCCAGGGAAACCCCAAGGGTCCACCAGGATCAGATATGTCACCCTAAGAGGCAGGCAAACGCATTCTTCCTTAATACGGTATGTAGGACAATAGGTTTTTTTCTGAGCAGGAATCATGGCTGACAAACTGTTGTGCATTGTCACATTAGGGAAAAAACATCAATAAGTGTCTTCAAGTCCATAACATCATAAATACTGTGACATCGCTGTAGAACATAGGACCTCTTACCTAGAAGGGTCCATAGCATCATTAATACTGTGACATCGCTGTAGAACATAGGACCTCTCACCTAGTAGGGTCTAACATCATAGATATATTAATATTGTGACATCGCTGTAGAACATAGGACCTCTCACCTAGAAGGGTGTTGGATGGCATAGGATGTGGCCAAGTATCCTCCCAGGCTGTGTCCCAGTAGGATCATGTTCTCCAGACCTACACATTCCCTCCACAGCTCCATGGAGTTCACAAACTGCTCCTCAGCCTGGGCAGCATCTGTGGGGAAGGCAGGTCGCGAGCTCCGTCCGAAACCCAGAAGGTCAAAGGCGTATACAGGCCGAGAGCCACTCAAAGCATCCAGGTTACGGATCCACAGTCCCACGCCTCCTCCAAACCCATGGACCATCACCAGAGGAGTCTTCTTAGGGGCCATGGGCGAAGGGAACGGTTGGCCTGCAATGTTATGTTCATTATCAGTACACCTGCAAAAATCCTCCTCTGCCTACACAGCCGCATGAACGGAAGAGGTTGACGTGAGAGTACCATGCTCAACAGCTTTACGGGCAGTCTTGTTGGTCAGTGTGAGGGTCCAGATCCTGTCCTGATTGGGTAATGTGACATACCGGGACCACAGGTCATTCTGTATGCCTGGGACACACACGGACCAATCACCAGGTCAGTGACATTCCAACTAAAGGTAAACAAATACTTTGCTCTTCCGAAAACAAAAGAATAAAAAAGGAAGATATTTAAAATATATATATAGTGATATTATCTTACGGGAAAGGATCTTGGCCTCGGTGCTCTTGAGAAGGGACATGGAGGTTGGACGCCAAGATGGCCACCAGCCCCACCAGGAGTTTGGCCTGTAGAGAGGGGAGTTGACGTGGTACAACAATATTATGATTGACAAGACAAAATACAAGCCTAGGTAGGCATTGTTATCACTGTATCTGTATGACTGTATCTGTGTTCGCATATAAATGACCGAACATACCCTGTAAGATTGAACACACTAGAGCCAGCTCTGGATATAATATCCAACAAGGGAGAACTCCTGGCTCTATGTTATTGGGTCCTGTGTAAATCACTTCTTAAGAAGCATGGTGCCTGCATGGCCTGAGTTGTGGATTTCATTTGGACTGGGGTACAGTACAAAAAAGTTAAAAAATCTCACTAAGGCAAGTCGCTCTAGATGAGACAATCGGCTAAAAAACATAAATATAAAAGTTAAAATGTATAACAGTATATAGTAACAAATGGTTAACCCAGGATAGGAGCGCTAATTCCACACTGGAGTTGCAGTTCGGCAGAGGACACGAGGTAAAAAATGCCATGTCATTGTTACGACTTCTCCCCATACACACGGCACTTCAGCACTTATTTTTAATGAACAGATACTGTAACTGTAAATTAAGTAGCCCAATCCCACAATGTCACAGTTTGCCATTCACCCTTGTAATAAACGTTGTTTGACCGACATATAATATAGAAAATAAAGCGAACATATAATATTATAAAAGCACCTAATTGTAAACTGATGGTAAAATATCCACCTGTTATGAAACTTACTCTGTCTCGGGTTCGTTTAGCATCGGAGCTACTGTGGGATCCATTATTATGACATACTCCGATAACAACAAACAAGCTTTACTAGTAATCTGCAAGCTTTAACATACGTAAAAAATGAATAGATTTCGAAGACCGGGTTTCATTTGCTTTGCCGTGACATCCGTCTTAATTGGTCCCGAGCCTGCCAAACAGTCAGACATCCGTGTTCAATGTTTTGTAACACAAACATTCCTCAGTCAGCTGATCCATACGGGGGCGGAGTTCAGTACCACCGTATGATTAGCGCTGTAGTCTGCCAAGCGGTATATCCAGCTTCCTTCAGATTATAAGAGGGAGAACAATTGACTTGCTAGTGGCTACAAAAACGTTGGCGACATGCTATGATAACAATATCTCGCGGGGGAACGATTGTTTTCAATGGATGTGGTGAATCTTTAGGCCAAAACGTTACATTTAGGGGACTTTCGTAAGTGCACCGAGGCAAGCATTTTCCCGATCCATGTCCTTGTGAGTTAATTTATAGCCACATATTGAGAATGTTTGCTTAACGTCTAGTTTGTACTAACTAGTGTTATTGCCTCGATGTACTCAAGTTTTGTATGTGTGCAAACGCTACGCAAGCGGCATTGCTAACATGCTCCAACGCGTACTTTGTCAAAACGTAAATGTATTTATTATGTCCACAAGAAGGCAGTCCTGCAACAAAACATTTCCACATGCCCGGAAATACGTTGGCAAGTATGGCCGTTGTTATACAACCACAATAAACGTGCGTGGCTTGGGGCTTTTCGATGATTTTTTAACGTGGGGGGGGAACCCCAGTCATGGATGGCCGTGTAAAATCATAGAATAATCACAAATAACGCAGTAAAAAGAAAGTGCCAGGGAATGTGAAAAAACATTTACGGTTTAAGTTGCATAGTATGATATGTGCAAGTCAGCAGTCTAAAGAAGTGCATTAATGTAACGCGTTATGTTAGGGGGCGGAGGGGGTTCGTATCAGTGGGGGTCACCTGGCCTTGTTGATGAGGCCAGCTGTCGCTGGAAAAAAAAAATATTGTGCGGCAAGGCATTGGTCTTTAGAGAGAGAAATAAATGTTTTACTTTGAAAGTAGCATCTAGATATTCAGTACAGCAAGCATTGGATTTGATCTTGTTCCCTACTCGGGACTGAAGCAAAAATTGGGTTAGACTCTATAGTAGGGGTCTCAAACCGGTTCCACTGAGAGCCGAGTGTTTGCAGGTTTTAGTTTTTTCTTGTAAATTGGTTCCAGGTTCAGACCTAAATAACCAGATGAGGGTAGACCTAACCAATCAGTGACATAATGAATCAATCAAGTACAAGGTGAGAGTGAAAACCTGCAGACACTCGGCCCTCCGTGGAACCGGTTTGAGACCCCTGCTCTATAGAGTTTTACACATATTTTTATTACGTTTTGGGGTTAGCAGCCTTAAGTTAACAGAAGTTAAATGTAATGGTTAAATAGTCTGATAAATACGGTAACAATATGTTAACTTTGTTTATTTTCAAGTAACTTTTTTGAGACCAGCTCTGTTACACTAAGTATAATAGTATAATATTCTGTAGCGTGAATATAGCAAAAACAAACTAGTAGCGAAACAAATTGCTTTCCTTGAAACTAGGTTCATGTGGATAGCTAAGGTACTGTAATTGTAGCTTAGTGGAGTTCTTTGTAGTATTTTCAATCATAATAGGGATTAAATGATTTGCACATCATTGCATTACGTTTTTATTTTTGCAGCATCCCAACTTTTTGGGAAACAGGGCTGTATTTTTTTAACTAAACGTTATGGAATTAAGTTAATGCCATAATTTTATTTTCTCCAACAAATTTACAATGAATGTGCTCATTCCCTCACACTGTTCTGATATTGTATTGGTTATGCTAGAGTAGCTACATCCCTCTTCCCCTGTCACACATAAAGCATGGGTTAGCCAGGAGCCTCATATTAAAGCCCATGGGTAAAGATAAAAGACTAAAGATCAACATGTAGACATATGTAATTGTGAACACTTGATATCTTTTGGAAAAAAACTCATGTTTGGATCCTTCATTGCAGCCTTATTGACAACACGACAGAACATGTCCGATTATTGTTCAAATTCAGGTGTCAGTCCCTACTTCGCAGTTGCCCACTCAATTGACGGTTCAAAGGTTTTTGGTTTAATATAACCCGTAGTGACGTGTTTATTGTGGCAGGGGCCATTCCGACAGAGTTCCCCTTACCGTAGCCCCACAGTAACCCCTCCCGTCGTGTCCTCCGGTCACCAAGTACAGAACCACTACCGTTCATTGAATGTTCCAGAATGTAAAACCTGCAACGCTTTGAGCACTTCACACAATTTGCATATCCGTTGTTTGAGTAACCCTTCCTTCTTATTAAGTTTGTGCCTGTTTAAATGTCTCCATTGTGTGTCCACATCCGGACATTTTCTAATGGACTTGCCAGGAGTTATTGCTTCCTGTCCATTTCAACAGCTTTGGCCTGTAACCTGACTTCCTATACACAGTGATACGTGTGCATACACGTGATATTTAATGGATGTTGTTAAGATGCAAATTCTCTCTCCGCTGTTGTGACTCACAGCCACCTGGTCGAAAGTCGCACGTTTAAAACGTCCTTTAGTTTTATTTTCAGTGTGTCACTGTGTGTGTGTGGGTGTTGGTAGGGTCTGTTGGCAGCAGTGACTCATGGTGAGGGGAGAACACATGTGGGTTGGTAGTGTACTGTTCCCATAACTAGATAAACTGATTCATGACTGCCCCTCCCGCCCGTACAGAAATCAGATTTTTAGGTGCGCTTGAATGACCAACTGTACCTCTGGAATTTACCTGTTTCACTTTAAAGGGCATGAAGAAAAACATATTTCTGTCTCTGACGCACACACACACACCGTAACACCAAGCAATGAGAGGACAGAGTGAAGAAGGGATGTTTTGTTTTTATAAAAAATATTTTTTATTACAAATATTTTGCAGAACAATGCTTAAAATACCTGCACAGCGAAAGATGGCAAAGAAAGAGACACCAGAGAAGAACTGACCAGCAGCTTTCTCCCACAAATGTTACATTTTAGTCCCGTAACAGACACTCTCATCCAGAGCAATTTAGCATCTGACACACCGCACACGACACAACACGCTTCATAAAGTCCTGGCGTACTGTGTCTGTTAGCTGGAGTGCAGACTAGACGACTCCGACTCAGTCGTCGTGGACGTCATGGCGCCAGCTCGTCTGCGTGGCACCACCTTCAGGCTGGAGGTACGCGTCAGCGCCAGAGCGCGGCGTGCGGAGCTCTTGAAGCCCGCGCCCAGGAAGGCGTAGAGCAACGGATTCAGGCAGCAGTGAGCGTACGCCATGGGCTCAGACACAGCTATCCACACTTTCAGCCCCGACTCCAGCATGCAACCCCGCGGGACCAGCTCCAGGCGGAGGAGGGCGTCCGCAGTGATGCCGAGGCCGTACGGCAGCCAGCAGAGGAAGAAACAGAGGACCAGGGCGACGGTGGTTCGCACCGCCTTCCTCTTCTGCCTCTGGCCCCCCAGGGGGCCCCGGGTCAGTCTGGACACGATCACACAGTAACACACCAGCAGCACCAGGCCGGGCAGCAGCAGGCCCATCACCACCGTCTGCAGCTGGAACAGGGACACCCACAGTAGGGAGTGCTCCGCCGGGTACAGCCTCTCACAAACCGTCTCCCCCTCCCCCGCCTCCTGGGTCCGGGCGAACACCAGGTCGGGGATGGCCAGGAGGGCAGCGGGCAGCCAGGCTCCGGCGTAAACCAGCCGGTGGGCCAGCAGCTGCCGGGTGTGCGTGGTGCTGGTGCCCGTGGCTTTGACCACGGCCATGTAGCGGTCCAGGCTGATGAAGGCCAGGATCAGCACGCTGCCGTACAGGTTCACGGTGTAGATGACGTGGACGCCCACACACCAGGCCGCCCCGAACAGCCAGTTCCCCAGGGCAGTGTCCACGGCCCAGAAAGGAAGCGCCAGCACAAAAAGCAGGTCCGCGGCGGAGAGGTGCAGCCGATAGCGGTCCGTCAGGCTGAGCCGGGTCGTCCGCTGGCAGCCCAGTACGAACACCACCAGGCCGTTCCCAATGATTCCCAGGGTGAAGATGAAACCGTACACCACCGGGAGGAAGACACGCTGGAGGCCAGGGCTCAGCAGTTCCTGGTCACATGGCTCCTCAAACCCAGCTCCTAAATCCCCCAAGCCAGATCCAAACCCGGAACCCGTGTCGTTGTTGTCATAGTCAGATTCTGGTATCACAAAGTGCTGGAGAGGGAAAGAGAGGGTTGTTTAATATGAAGCAACTGAAATGCATGGAGGATGAGTTAGATGTTAGATGAGTAATTGGTAGTCTGTTCATGAGAGTTACATGAAGTCCAAAGTACAGAATGAAAGCTTACCTCGTAATAGGACATGATGGAGGCAGCTTATGCTCCTTTTACGCTTGTATGTTTTTCTCTGACTGAAGTGAGGTTTTGTACCCAATAAGGTTAAATAGCCCAGCCCCTCTTCCTCTCTGGCTCCACCTCCAAGACTAAAACACACACGCACATCTGTGACCCGCCGAAGTGCTTTTCCTGTTTTCTAGGTGTCAGGTGCTGAAAGTTGCTCTATCGCAGGATATTTCGGGGGGTTTCTTTGTGTGTGTGTGTGTTTACCTTTGTTTATTGTTTTTAAAAAAAGGTTTCAGTCACTTTGGAATAATTATGAATAGTATGTTGTCTTAGTACAATACGCCTAACTGATCACGCTTGTAACCCATTAAATCTTGCATTAAAAATAACTGGTATTTCACCAGAAGATCATTGATTCAACCACATTTTTGGTGAAATATAATGAGTACATAACATAGTGTAATTCTCTTAGTTTTTCATTGTATCAGTTAGTCCAACATGAAACAATGTTTTAAAATGACTCTTTGAAGTGCTAAGGTAATCTGTTATACTTTATTTCACTTTTCACATTATGCAAAACTCATACTGTACACTACCCATCACAGCTGACTGAAAATCATTTCCATAATGTCATCCCATAAACTGTGATGAATCAAGATACCTACAATAATTCATGCTAATCTTTTTTTTTATTCCAACATAACTTTTTTGGCTAATTGTAACAAATTCTTTCAGAAAGAAATGAACAAAATGCCTGTTTTAAGCACACACTTCATTAAATGTTCATTCTGTCTTTCCCTTTTGGCTATGATACACTTTGATTTGTTTTTTTGTGGTACAGAAAATGTTTCCTAATATTGATCATGTGACTGAAATTAAGGAAACTAACTTCAGCCAACTGTGAACTGTGTAATAAACTAAAACAGTGTATATTTACCACTTTATTAGCAATTTCTTACATTGTTTGGTTTTGGAATAACTGATCATTACAATGACTAAACTGAGTTAATTGCAGTATGTAAACTCATTATATTTCACCAAAAACTTAAAACTTAAATTAAAATGATTGCGATGTCATAAATTCACCACATACTTTTTAAAAAAGTTCTAAAGAAAACAACAAACTGTAATAATGATAACGAAATTTCTGGTCAAGTTAGAGAGAAGTCGAGTTCTGACCCTTTTTCACAATTGCGTGAGGAAATGTGTGCGTGAGATGCCGGGGCTCTTGCTCAAATTCAAATTCCTTCCGATACCTATCTCTTCCACTGTTCCATTACCATGGCTTCACACTCCATTTCAGTCAGTGGGTTGTGTTCCCACCGTGACACCTTGCAGTGGGCACATACCCAAGTAGATAGATGCGAGATCTGGGTCCTGATGTTCGAGGTGTAGACTGTGTGGTTGCTGACTAGACTGTGTTGTGTAGGTGTAGACTGTTTAGTTGAGGTGTAGACTGATGTTTGAGGTGAGGACTGATGGTTGAGGACTGTGGGGTCTCCATCCAACTTTCACGTCCCTTATATTCACTCTCCACCCAACTTTCACATCCCTTATATCCTCTCTCCACCCAACTGTCACAACCCTTATATCCTCTCTTCACCCAACTGTCACATCTCTTACATCCTCTCTTCACCCAACTGTCACATCCCTTACATCTTCTCTACACTCAACTGTCACATCTCTTACATCTTCTCTACACACAACTGTCACATCTCTTACATCCTCTCTTCACCCAACTGTCACACCCCTTACATCCTCTCTACACTCAACTGTCACATCTCTTACATCCTCTCTTCACCCAACTGTCACATCCCTTACATCTTCTCTACACACAAATGTCACATCCCTTACATCCGCTCTTCGCCCAACTGTCACATCCCTTACATCCTCTCTACACTCAACTGTCACATCTCTTACATCCTCTCTTCACCCAACTGTCACATCTCTTACATCCTCTCTTCACCCAACTGTCACATCCCTTACATCTTCTCTACACACAACTGTCACATCCCTTACATCTTCTCTACACACAACTGTCACATCCCTTAAATCCTCTCTCCACCCAACTGTCACATCCCTTACATCCGCTCTTCGCCCAACTGTCACATTCCTTATATTCTCTCTCCACACAATTGTCTCAAAAGATTCACACTTTTTGATTCTAGATGTTATTTTTCACTTTGACATTATGGACTTTATGTTGATTATTGGCAAAACTATACTTAATTAAATACATTTTGAATTTATGTTATAACAATAATTACTTGAATTTAAGAGGCCTTAAAAAGACTTGAATACCATTTTGCACCCACTCTCAGGTAGATCTTTAAAGGTTGATACGGTAGTTGGATTGCTATCAGGCCTTATTACACAACTGTGAAAACGATTACAGGAAAGACATGCCTGCAGGATTGACAGTATAGGAACATAAACGGTAAAAGTAATACACAGACAGACAAGCAAGTGTTTCTGGTATAACAAGGTTACCATGGAGCCTGTTACCACAACAGCTGTGTTGACCAACAGGTTTACCTCAATAGCATCAGCTCAACACACACACACACACACACACATACACATAGAGAACAAAGAGCCAGGGAAGAGTTTTCCTCTTCAGCAGGATGTGAACTAAAGTTCTGCCAAGACTCAGCAGGGAAGATGTCAGATACGTATTGCATTGGTGATGGACAGTGCTTGTATTGAAGTATTGGTGATGGACAGTGCTTGTATTGAAGTATTGGTGATGGACAATGCTTATATTGAAGTATTGGTGATGGCCAGTGTCGGTATGCGTAGGTACAGCGTAGATATTACAGTACTGATCATGGACAGTTTTTGTACTACAGTACTGGTGATAGATTGCATAGGTATTACAGTACTGGTCATGGACGATGTTAGGATTGCAGAACTGGTGAAAGACAGTGTGGATATTACAGTACTGGTTGCCGACAGTGATTGTATTGCAGTACTGGTGATATACACTGTTGGTATTACAGTACTTGTCATGGACAGTGTTAGTATTGTAGCACTGGTGATGACCAGTGTCGGTATGTATGTTTTGTTAATATATAACAGTACTGATGCTGCTGTTGTTCAAGCCTCTGCTGAGCCTCAAGCTGTTTGACCAAAGTATGCCATTTGGGAAAGTTGAAGGTTGCTGAGTGATGAGCAGAGTTCATTTTTCCAGGGGCCTCTCAAGTGCTACATAAGGGCATGCACACACACACACACGCGCAAACACACACACAAACATTCATACACACATACAGTATACACGCATACCAAATCACATGCGTGTAAGCAGGAGAAACCGAAGCTGGAAGGTAACTGTCTGCTTCAGCTTTGAATCAGAGTGGGTTTGTTGTGGTTCCTGACAGAAAGAGGGAGGAAGAGAAAAGGACACAGAGACCGCATGACTTCCCTTCAATAACCCCATGCCACATTTAGGTTTTACTATCCTACCACTAACCTTGAATATAATTGTGAGGATTCATAAATGTCCACTTAAAATCATATTATAGGGAAATTAGCCTTGTTTTACTACCCTTATAATAGTCGTTGATGTTCTCACAAGTATGGACACACACAGATGCATTAGGTATGGAGCATATTCCATTTCCCAGAGACATGCAGCTGCAAATGTGTCTGTGGCACGAACACAGTTTATGTGACAAAAACAGGCTTACATTATCCTCTATTCATATTCAAAACAGGAAGGACTTCCTCCTTTTCTATTTAGGAAAAGAAAACAGCTGGAAAGATCTCTCACAAACAGTTCGCTCCTGTATACAAACACAGACATACAAACAACAACACCTGGAAAGATACATGTACAGCAGGGTTGAAGTACAGGTCCACTTTAACCCCTGTGTCTTCTCATGTTTCTGATCTCAAGTCCTCCTTGGGGCTACGATTAGGTTCAGGGAATAGGGGTTAGGGAAAGTAGTATTTTAAAGGGGAAAACATTTTGGCCCTGGAAATGTATTCACAAATACGGTATAACAAGCATGTGTGTGTGATCCTGATTTTACTTTGCCTGTTGGGAACCAAACTATCTGCGTCTGTGAATTCCTTTAACCCAACACCTAGAATGAAAATATGCCATCCTTGGGGTTAGGTTAAGGAAAACACTTGCCTTTTGGGTTTATGTTAGAATTGGGATGTTTAAAGTTTTGGGGTTTAGACCTGAAGGGCAAGTTTTGCAGAGACAGATTAAGCATTGTCTTATACAAATATCAAACTTGATTGAAAAACTCTATGGAAACGCGCGTGTGTGTGTGTGGAATAGCTTACTGCCAACAGATGGTCAAGTTCTCTGTCAAAGCGAGACAGAGTTTCCTGTTGGTAAGACTCAGAACAATTGTGGGAAAGTGGGAGAGAGAAGGGCTTCATCTTAACAGTATAAAGGGCCTTCCTCTCCTTAAGATGCTTCGGTGTGAAATAGTGTGGGGAAATGTAGCCCTCTGTTGATGAAGGAGAGATTAGGTGACTCTTACCTGACTGACAAACCATCCGTTTCATATGGAAGACCACAAACTAGAGAGATATTCTTCATATCTGAACTACTTTCATCAGCCAAACAATCTTCTTATCCATATCGACATTCAGGAGCTCAAGGGAATTTTCATTTCATAGCGCTGGGGTTTAAACCAGTGATGTTTCAACCTTCCAAGGCTTTAATTACTAGGCTACATGGCTAATAATAGATAACTGATAGAATATGTTCAGATGCAGCATCACAGTTTGATATATTATGAAATGTCGTAAGCTCTGTGACAGAAATTCTTCTGTTCTCATGGTCTGTTGCAATGTCAGATATATTTCCACACAAAAGAAGCACATTTATAGTCAAATGTGGCATTTCTGACCATTTTCTCATCAATGAAACTGAACTCAACAATTTCATAAAGTTAATTTAATATGCTATTAACAGAGTGGGCTACATTTTTTAGACTATTACCACTGCCAATGTTTCAAGTGAGCATAGCGAATTGAGTTGTTACACCTGTCAAATTCACAGTAGGTACTTCCTAACAGAAACATTCTTTACTGCACCAATACTGAACAATAGGAACTCTATTGTGTTCTTGGCTCTGCCCCCTTCGTTTCCATAGCAACCAAGGCAAACCACAGCTTTATGACAGAAAGCACATCCCTTATATTTCACATTAAGGTGTCTGAAAATGCTCAGGCACCACCGTTGGGGCATCCACCATTTTAAGTACGCAACTGGCTGCTAGGACTTCCAACTTCACATCAGCTGATTTTGACAACAACCCGGCCATCATCAGTACGATGACGCTTACTCCAACCAGGCCACCAGGAAGGGATTAGCCAGTGAAGCGCAACCAAGCTGGAAGTCAGTGGTTGGAAGCTTAAATGTGTCTCAAAGTTACTTAATTTATATTTTGGCCACTAGATGTCCGTATTGTGGGGTACCTATTGGGCATAGCCCCTTAGCTTAGCGAATAGTGGGATAATAAGCACGGCGCATAGATGGACTTGTAAACTAGGTTAGACGTGGTAAAGGTTCTGAATGCCTATGAACATGATGCATTTCAGTTGATAATTTTCAACAAATTGGCACACTTTTTAAACGGGTTTTTACTAAGTCGTTATAGTGTATTGTGTGTAGATTGATGGAAACAAAATAATGTAATCAATATAGAGAAAGTGAAGGGCTATGAATTATTTCCGAAGGTACTGTACATCTATAACATTGAATATGCTGTTACATATCAATTTAGCAGCATTTAAATATTATTTTAATAGATTAGAACTACGTGATGAGAAACATATTTTTTAACCCTTTATAACAGAACCTTGTTTCACAGGTCTGAAGCAACTGGGGGGCAAAAATAGATCATACATGCATAATTTCCTATATGGACTGTATTAATGTATGGACATGTATTGTCCATGTATTCATATGTACAATAAAATTCCATATTAATGTTTTTTGATGAAATAGGGTAATTCTTTTTGTACTGTAGCTACTAAACATTTTGGAACTAATTGCATATATAAATGTTTTATTTTAATTACTAGACCAAGATAAGCCACAAAGGCAGCCACCGTACCGAACGTCCCGCGGAACCTGATGGCAAAAACAGCAAGAAACACCCGCACGCGCGGACGACAGGGATGTGGCCACGGTGACGTCGTCAGGATACAACGATGGGATTGGTTGAATGTGTCGCGCCAAATGTCACATGGTCTCGGTTTTCGCGCGAAATTGCACACTCTGTTCGACTCAGCGTGCTTGTTAGTAAGGAAGAAAAGGGAAAGATTTCAGACCCGGTTTCAATTTTAATATTTCCCTTTTAATCCAGTGAAAGGATGGATCTTGCACAGCCAACCCAGGAGAATGTGGGACAGATGGTGAAAGACGAGCTGGCAGAGAAATGTCAGAAGCTTTTCCAGGCGTTCTTGGAAGAGTGAGTAACGTTAGCTGTTATTGTTCTTTCATGGTTACTACACTGTAGTACTACAGTGTAGTACTGTTACCTGTTATGTTAACGGATTGCAGTTGTTGAACGTTTACCAAAACTTTATTTAACGTAATTAAGTTTTTATCAATCATTAGGTTGACTTGTTTTAACTATACGACTTTTTAAACAGTTTTTATGTAGCTAGCTAATGTTAGCTACCTAGCAAGTTCCGTTGCATGTTAAAGTTGATTCAGAAGATAGTTCTAAGTGAGATCAGATCATAACACTTCTGCCTGTCTAGGTACCAGACAGTGGATGGCGAGGTAAAGTATGTCCGTGATGCAGAAGAGCTGATCAGGCCAGAGAGAAACACTCTTCTCGTTTCCTTTACTGACCTAGAAGGATTTAACCAGGAACTGGCAACCACCATCCAGGAGGAGTTTTACAGGTACTAACAACAGATATAAGAGGTTTCACAGCCTTAATCCGAGGTGGTGCTAAAAGCATTCTCCATTAAAAACTTTTGGCAATAGACCCTAAATCCTAACAGATCCCTAACCATGTATAAGCGATTAAATCACAAAACTCAAGGTACCGCTCTTTCAACCTCTCCACCTCTGCAGAGTGTATCCCTTCCTGTGCCGTGCGGTGAGGAACTTTGCTAGGGATCATGGGAATGTCCCTTTGAATAAGGAGTTCTACTTGGCCATTCAGGACCTACCCACCAGACACAAGTACAACACTGTTCCCTAACATTGTGCAGATTTCTGTTCTGGCTGGTTCTGAGAGCTTTGTGTGTGGTCCGGTCTGACAGTCGTTGTGGTTTCTGGTAGGATCCGTGAGCTGTCCTCACTGCGTATCGGCTCGCTGGTGCGGATCAGTGCGCAGGTGGTGAGAACACACCCGGTACACCCAGAACTGGTGAGGAACACGTCCACATGGCTTAGCATGATGACATTGGCACCGTGCAGATATGCTTCCCGGGGGACCTAGTTAGATCACTGTTTTGACTTTTGCAGGTGAGCGGGACGTTCCTGTGTCTGGACTGCCAGGGGGTGTGTCCGGATGTACCCCAGCAGTTCAAGTATGCCCCTCCCACCGTCTGTAGGAACCCCGTCTGTAACAACCGCTCACGCTTTCACCTCGACACACATCGCTCAAAGTTCATAGACTTCCAGAAGGTAGGATGGCACGTGTGTGTGTGCTGATGTTTGTATCTGTACGGTGTGTGTGTGTGCCCAGTGCGTGTCTGACACCAGTGTGCTCCATGTTTGTAGGTGCGCGTCCAGGAGACCCAGGCAGAGCTTCCCAGGGGGTCCATCCCCCGCTCCCTGGAGGTGATCCTCAGGGCAGAGGCTGTGGAGACGGCACAGGCTGGAGACCGCTGTGACATCACTGGGTCACTCATAGTGGTACCAGACGTCTCCCAGCTCAGCACCACAGGTGTGTGTTCACACTGACTGACACGTGTCATACCACCATCACTCACTGACCAGACACGGGTCATAGCACCATCACTCACTGACCAGACACGGGTCATACCCCCATCACACACTGACCAGACACGGATCATACCACCATCACACACTGACCAGACACGGGTCATAGCACCATCACTCACTGACCAGACACGGGTCATAGCACCATCACTCACTGACCAGACACATATAGGGACAGAACTCACAGTTGATTATGACATACATTGGTAGCGGTTCACATATCCTATACAATATTTAGACCCAGATTTTGGGTCTGTGTTGATGCAGGGAGGTGAATGGTCTCTGTTGGGGCGGTTCAGTGGATTCATGTGGTCACAGTCATCATCATTGTTCAGGGCCACAGCACAGATCAGTTTCCCAACCCTTCTCTTCAGGTGTGCGAGCAGAGACCAGTTCCCGTGTAGGAGGGAGACAGGGTTATGAGAACGAGGGGGTTCGGGGTCTCAAAGCCCTGGGAGTCAGGGAGCTGTCCTACAGACTGGCCTTCCTCGCCTGTCACGTGGCTCCTACTAACCCCAGGGTATGTCTCACTCTCACCCACCTGGTACACCTAACACCACCAGACTGTCCCCCCCACCTGGTACACCTAACACCACCAGACTGTCCCCCCACCTGGTACACCTAACACCACCAGACTGTCCCCCCCCCACCTGGTACACCTAACACCACCAACCCCTGTGTGGTCCTGATCACACTACTGTTCTATAAGCCTGACAGGAACAAGTGGTCATGTTTACCTGTTAATACGTAAACGTGGTGTTGCCAAGCCACCTTTCATTACCTCGCTGTGGCGTCAGAGCTTGTGTTGTTTTGTGTTTCAAGAAAACTAATGTCATTGGTGTTTCAGGGGTGGACGCAATCCATCCAATTCGTCCCGATAACATCTGTGTGTTCAGTTTGGGGGGAAGGAGCTGCGTGATGAGGACCAAACTGCAGAGAGCATCAAGAGCCAGATGTCTGTTCAGGAGTGGGAGAAGGTGTTTGAGATGAGCCAAGACAAGAACCTCTACCACAACCTCTGTACCAGCCTGTTCCCCACCATCCACGGTCAGTACTACACGGTTACTACTATGGCACTACTTCCACCGCCCGTGTTTGTGTTTAACCCGTGCGTGTGTGTAGGTAATGACGAAGTGAAGCGTGGTATCCTGTTGATGTTGTTTGGCGGTGTCCCTAAGACCACAATGGAGGGAACCTCTCTGAGGGGGGATGTCAACGTGTGCATCGTAGGAGACCCCTCCACCGCCAAGAGCCAGTTTTTAAAGTAAGCCTTGTGCTGTGGCCGTGTCTGTCGCCCCGGAAATCACCCTGGTGATCTCTCCAAAACACAATGTGAAGACATACTACCCATCTGCTCATACGGAGCCTTGCGCACTCACTATATACCGTCTTACGCTGTGTGTGTGTGTCTCAGGCACGTGGAGGAGTTCAGTCCCAGGGCTGTGTATACCAGTGGGAAGGCCAGCAGTGCAGCTGGATTGACAGCAGCCGTGGTTCGTGACGAGGAGTCACACGAGTTTGTCATCGAGGCTGGGGCTCTCATGCTGGCTGACAACGTGAGTGGGCCTGAGCAGAGGGTGGGGTGTGTTTGTGTTTGCCTTGTGCTTACACCAGTGTGTGTGTGTGTGTGTGTGTGTGTGTCGACAGGGTGTGTGTTGCATCGATGAGTTTGATAAGATGGAGACCAGAGACCAGGTGGCCATCCATGAGGCCATGGAGCAACAGACCATCTCCATTACTAAAGCCGGCGTCAAGGTAACCCACACAAACTACGTCACCACACCTGGAGTCAGCCCGCACACACCCTCCCGCTGAACCCCCCCTCCCTCTCCTCCACCCCCCCAGGCCACTCTGAATGCCCGGACGTCCATTCTGGCGGCCGCCAACCCCGTCGGTGGTCGCTACGACCGCAGCAAGAGTCTGAAACAGAACGTGAACATGTCCGCTCCCATCATGAGCCGCTTCGATCTGTTCTTCATCCTGGTGGACGACTGCAATGAGGTGTGTTTCAGGGACCGTAGACGGATGACGGACCTCAGCCGCTGCCAGTCGTGTGTACTGACGGAAGTGTGTGTGTGTGTGTGTGTAGGTAACGGACTACGCCATCGCCAGGCGTATTGTCGATCTGCACTCTCGCATTGAGAACTCCGTTGACAGGCTGTACTCCCTGGATGAGATCAGAAGGTACCTGCTCTTCGCCCGCCAGTTCAAACCCAAGGTGAGGCGTTACACAGGAGCCCTGGGTGGGGGCAGGCCGGGCGGGCGGTACGAGCACGGGTTTGACGCGTGAACGTGTGCCGGCGTAGATCTCTGGCGAGTCAGAGGACTTCATCGTGGAGCAGTACAAACGGCTGCGTCAGCGCGACACCTCTGGAGGCGTGGCCAAGTCGGCTTGGCGAATCACGGTTCGGCAGCTGGAGAGCATGATCAGGCTCTCGGAGGGCATGGCTCGTATGCACTGCTGCGATGAGGTTAGAGGTCACAGCTGGTGTACATAAAGCCTACGCTGTCACAATTACTACTTTTTGTCAACACTGTGTTTACAATACGTGATTACTGATCCAAGTCTGCTCTGTTGGTCTTTCATGTTGTGACCCACCGAAATGTGTAGCGTGTTCTTTTGTAAGGGTGTGGTTCTGTCTGCAGGTCCAGCCTAAGCATGTGAAGGAGGCTTTCCGCCTGCTCAATAAGTCCATCATCAGGGTGGAGACACCTGACATCAACCTGGAACAGGACCAGGACATGGAGGAGGAAGAGGGGGAGAATGGTACACACACACACACAGAGTGCCACTGCAGCTGTACTCCAGATATACAGACGTCCTGAAGCCTCTCCATCCTGCAGGTGTTGAGGTGCCTAACGAGGTGAATGGCCAGGTTAACGGGAATGAAAATGGAACGAACGGCCACTCCAACGGGGTGAATGGCGACACTGACAGCAGCACCAAGCTGGCACTCCGTCTGACCTTCCCAGAGTACCGACGCATCTCCAACCTGCTGGTGCTGCATCTCCGGAAGGCGGAGGAGGGTAAGACACACACACTTTGCCCATGTCAATCTGTGCGTGTGTGTTGCAGGACTTAACCGTTGTCTCCCTGGGTGTGTGTGTAGCTGAAGCGGAGGAAGAGTTAAAGAAAAATGCAGTGATCAACTGGTATCTGAAGGAGATCGAGTCAGAGATTGACTCAGAGGAGGAACTCATTAACAAGAAGAGCCTGATTGAGAAAGTCTTACACCGACTAGTGCACTATGTAAGTCTACACACACACACACACACACACACACACACAGACGCCCACTGGGTCAGAGCTCTAACAACTTTCCATTCCATGTTATAACATGTTAACGGTCGGATCTTTCCATATGTAGGATCACATCCTGATTGAGCTGTCTCCAGGGGGGTTGAAAGGGTCCGAAACAGAGACGCAGGAGGAAGTGGTTTTGGTTGTCAACCCTAACTACACTCTGGAGGACTAGACTCGTCCCTCTGTCCCCTCCTTCCTCTTAAACTCCCACTCTGGAGGACTAGACTCGTCCCTCTGTCCCCTCCCTCTAGAACTCTCATCCTAGCCTCCATTTATGTTCAATGTAATGACAGTGAGCCTTTTGTAATATTTTATTTCTGTTTCATCCCTGCTTTAGAGTTAATGACTCTTGCCTGTTTTAAAACATTTTTGTGTTATTGTAGCCAAGTAAATAATGTAAATATGTTGCTCTGATTTCTCCAGAGCATTTACTGGCTGTTTTTATGGCTATTAACGTTTGTGGAACGTTTGTGGATCCTCCATGTAGTATGGATTTACTACCAGTGGTAAATATTTTTTTAATAAGGTATTTAAAATGTACCTTTTTGACAATTTTAAAAAGAAAATGCCAAGAGTTGACTCTTTCAATGTGTCCAGTTTCATCTTTTGATTAGATACATTTATCACAGGTGTATCAATGCTTGTGTCTCGGATCCTAAACAATGCTTGTCTTGTTAATTAATGAAAATGACTGTAACATGAAGGAAGATGTAACCAGTCCAGAGTTTCAAACAGTCTAGCCACGTATTCATTGTCCTTGCATCATGGATGCTGTGTTGAAAGGCTTTGTCTGCACTGTGGTCATTTAATAAAAGAATTATCAATGCAACTCACACCTCAATTCTTCCACTGATGTTTACAAAGATACTAATACATGGAGGGAGTTTAAAATTACAAGGAGATGTGCAAAAATTATTGTATTTAATTGTGATACTATTCAGGAGTCAGAAAAACGTAATTGAATCTGTTCTTAATGTACTTGTGAGAAGCAAAACGTGAGTGGAAATATTAACATGTATTTGTCAGAATGTCATCACCGTCAGGCTACTGACCTAATGATTGTGTAATTGTGACATTTTCATGGACAAACAACTTGGCTACAGAAGTCAGGGTCAGCCCCAGGTAAAAGCAATGTGAGCAGTCGCTTGGGGTCCCCAGCTGCTAGTGAGCTAGGTGTTGCATAGGGCCCCCAAAAGGCTTCCTTAATAAATGCAGCCAAGCAAATGAACAGTAATGCATCATAGAGGGTTTATAGAGATTTCTAATTTAGCCTACCACGGTTAAGCACGGTGTTCAGGCACACTGCAATGTGTCTTGCATAAAAACAGATATTAGCCATTGTATATTGGCCTAATAAAACCCACCTCTCATGCCTTAACGATTACATGTATCAATGCCATCAGCAAATCGCCTTCCAAGCCATCAGGTTTATAACACACCAGATACCATGATTTTGACATGCTTTGGTAACCAGTTTGTAACAGCAATAAAGAATCTCTGGGGTAGCGACACTGGCCTGCGAAGTGATAGAAATTGGGATATAGGATGCGGGGAGCCCTACTTTCCAGTTTTATCTAAAACAAATTGTTGGCCAATGGAAGTACAGAAGCTCAGCTCCCTCTAGGTCTCATCTGACCAAGTACAAGAGCTCAACTAGTGCATCCCTGCTAACTTTTACCCCCTGGTACAAAGTAGGTTGATAACGATATCATCATATTATGTTGTATGTAACACTAAAATCAACATTCCAACCTGTCAGAAGAATTATGGGATTTCAATTAAAGCAATTAATAAGAAATATCGAGGATATTTTGGGGGCTAATTTGTGTGGGCGCAATTTGACGGGTTTTGAGACCAGCTCGTGAGTATCGAATAAGTACATCTTCGCGCATGCCCGAATCGACTATCCTTCTAAACAATAAAGATGGCGTCGTCCTGTAGAATGCTTTTGAGGTCGGTGCTGTTAAAAGGTACGTTTATTTAGAATTCGTAAAAAAAATAATATAATATAACAGATAGTATGACGGTTTTTACACTCATACAATTCCGATCTTTGACACGTCCATGGTAGTCTTGGTTCCAGTAGCCTCTTCGTAGACTAGGCTTTCGGTGTTTTCATTTTTCCTTTTCAAGTTTCGTAAGAAAGACTTTGTTCGACATACAACAAGAATCTAGAACCTTTTATCCAATTATCTGGTTTGACCGAAAACTTGTATACGTTTTTAGACTTACCTTAGATAAGTACATACGTCGTTGTTTTGGTGGCAAAAGTCTAATTTTTACTTGAGTTGTATACTCTTGTCTAAGCAAAGGGTTGCGTTTCTTCTAAAAGTGTATGTACGAGGTCGGGTCTACCCAATATTGTGAATTTTGGCAACAAATTATGTTGTCCTGCTTAACATGTACTCTCACTGTTTCAGGTTTTTCTCAGATCCCAGGTAAATCACTATGTACACAGCGGCACCCTGTTAAACCTCTGCAGTCTGTTCCTCCAATATGTCTCATCTCACTCTACCGGCCATTCACCACCACTAGATGCATACTCTCAACCCCCAGCACAGAACAGCCAAGGAACACCCATCAGCAGAAAACAACAGACATGCTGAAAGATCCAAATAAATTGACAGAGGAGGAAGAATATGCAGGACCAGAGTACATTCCCTCAAGAAAGGCCAAGAACCCCATGATGAAGGTTGGATATGCCTGGTGAGAAACCCTGTTCAGATTTGGGTTGTATTGGAACGGCTGCCAACAATTACGTGAATGACTATCATGGTAACTTCCATTCCCATACTCTTCTCCCCTGTTCTCTAGGATGATCGGTCTCCCTGCAGGTGTAATCGGGTTCATCCTAGCAAAGAGAGAGGTGGATAAGAACCGCCTGAAGCAGCTGAGGATTCGCCAGAGAATGAAAAATGCCAATGAAGGAGAGTATGAGGGCAGCCGCTACCGCAACAACTGAGCAACAGATACCGGCAATGCCTTTGCTAAACTAGACTGAAGAAACACAGATGAACTGATGTGCACATGGCAATTTGTAAACTGTTGTTTTGCGAGACATCCAAACTAAGCTGTTTTCCCTCCGTCAAGAGTTTGTTGAATGTACTTCAAGTACATGTGGAACAGTCAGTCCAGGGCAGTGTACGGTCAGGGGTTTTCCTGATGAACTTTGGCCCAGGATAAACTTAACCCTGAAGTGACTTGCACTGAAATATGGCATCACATTTTTTGTTGATCTTGCTGTTTTACATTTGTTTCTGTAAAAGCGAAGAGACAATGGAGTTTGCACTGTTCAGTTGGTATGTGGAGCCAATGACACATTAAATTTAAAAATGTTTATTTGATTTAAGAATCAATACAGATAATTCAATCAAAACACTAAATTATTTGGCAAACTGTCCTTTTTAGCAGCTAGTTATCTTCTTGGAATGTGATGATTTTAAACTTCCCTGTCTGGATTCTAAATGTTTCACAGGCTCTAAGTTTAGAATTGGCCCATTTCCCACCCGCTGGTCTTTTGACTAATCAGATCGGCTGAGACTGTATGGTATAACATATTAGATTAATAGAAAGACCAGTGGAGACTATGAACGTATTATGTCACCTGTGGTCACAGCCTCTAAGATTTATTTCTAGACTGGGGCTGTTCCAAATTCTGGGTTGTGACCCACATGGGTCAAGGTAAGTTGTGGGATAGTTTAGCAAAAATATACAATAAAAAAAGATTACGTTATTTTTATGAATGCTTTTCTGGATGGAAGAAACTATACATCAAAATCAACGAATACAGAAAAGGTAATGGCCCTATTGTTTTTACATAGCTTAGAGCTACATGCAATATGACAGGCAAAAACGTCTGTACTAAAATGAACACAGGCAATGACATTTTACAGCAAGTGTAATACATCGTACTTCATTAATGGTTCAAGGGAATCATCCCAATTTACACATTTCTCAAACTTGCAAGGAGATTATGACATTAAGCCTTTTAATAATAAAAATAAATCATGTTTGAGGCATCACTGGGATGGATTGTCAAATTTGTAAAAGCCATACTTAAATATACATTTAGTTAAATGTTTTTAAGAAGATATTATGAAAACATTTTGCTTATCCTTTAGTCTGCCTCTGTTTTTCTGCGCTGATACTTTATATCGGGTCGCAACACGAAAGACCTCTACTGGAGGATGGCAAAACATGGAACCCTAAATCTCACTTTATCGCCTGCCAGTTCCACCACTTATGGTGCAATCTTACAGTGGGAAGTAAACATTTTACATTGCTGAGAAAAATCCACGTGAATGACCCTCAAAGTGGTTCTCGGTACAGCTGAGAGTAAAGTCATCCAGTCACTTACACAGACTCCTGAATAATATCTCTGTAACAGCATTTTCAGAACCCAAAACAAGCCTCTGAAAATTTTGTTCTAGATCACGTACAGTCATGTGGGGAAGAAAATTGGACACAGCATGAAATATTTCGTTGTTTAAGAAAACATTTAACCATGTAAACCTTTTGTAAAATAAGTTATATCATGGTAAAAATTACATTGTTTTTGGTTCAATTACATCATCTATAGATATTGTTTGAAAGAATATCAAATATTGATATCCGTATTTCCTATAAAGAACCCGAATATTTTGTTATGACTACCATGAGTATGACATGACTGTAAATGCCCCAGGTCATAATAATCTTCAGTTTCATGGCTGAGGTATTATAATGATTCTAATTATGGTTCTGCACATAAACAATATATTACATAGCATGCCCAAAATGGGAGTTTAAAAAAAACAAAGGTTTTAAAGCAAACTATTTATATATTTTTAAGGCTATCTGTTATTAATAAAACTAAATCAAACGAGTATGGATGACGCAGCAACTGGGACATTGGTCTATCACGGTTTCTCAACGAGTTCAGAGCAGGTGACTGCATCCAATTAATATAATCATCTTCACTTTTCATTTAGCCAAAGAAGATTAGGTTTGAATGCTTTGTGCAGTAATTTCACCAAAAAGGACATTCAAATCAAACATTTACATTAAGCACATCTTTAAATGTACATTATTAAAGCTAAACCAGTACAAAAAAAGTGCATGAAAAAAAACAACTGTCTCTATATTCAGACATGTTTTCCCTGTTAGTCTCAAAGCAAGACTGATATAAGCAGTATTTCTTCAGCAAATTCTGTTGAAAACAGTGTTTTTCCACAAAAACTAAAGTTTCAGCAAATTGAGCCAGCTCCCCTCTTCCATTTTCGTGTTTTGCCGTTACTAGACTCCTAACGGACAGGTTCAGGAAGTACATAAAATAGGAATAATTAACAGAAGTGTTCTCTGAAATTATAGAACATCAAAATTTGCTAAATCATGCATTCAGTGTGTATACATAGTTATCAGTTAGTTTCAGAAGATTCTGTACTGCGACATTTGTTTCTGCTCTGTACTCCAGAAATGACCATAGCTTTAATATCAGAATATTTTACATTCATATTAGTTGAACTATTAACAGCACGTTTTGTACACAATCTCCCCATTGTAGGAAGTGAAATTGTTTTGACCAAACTCAATGTGTATTACGAGAGATGTTCCATATTTGGTAAAACATAACCCATTTCTTTGGACAGTACAATTCTATGGCTAAATCTTACGGCTATTTCTGAATATTGTGTCTAACAATAAGCCAATTTGCCAATAAGTGGCAAATAAACCATTTTAAGTTTATTTTATTGTAAATATAAATACATGTTTCTGAACACTTCTTCATTAATATACAATTATAGATCACCCTTAATAATATTAAGTTCTTATTTACAATAAAATTAACTCAAAAATAAAACTGTGATTTACCATTCTTTTCTACTAGTCTAAAATGCGGAACTGTGTACAAACAATGCTGTACTTCCTAAATGTCACCTAATAAATTCATTAGAGTCAAGCGAACAGTCTGCACCTCAACCTCAAAAGTCTTCATATTTTTTTTAATCCAGTGCTGGAGCACAGAGCAAAATATAGTTCAACCTCACTGGTACATATCAAGCAGATACACTTTAACAGAAGAGAAGACTTGACGAAAAGTGCTAAATATGCACGTTAATGTTGCCAGTACCATCCCATTTTTCAAACCCTTCTATATCCAGAATTGACTGAAACAGATTCTGTAATCCTATTTTTTTGCCATCCAAGATCAGATCAATCCATCTGCTTTTGTCCTATAATAATAATCAACTTAACAATAACATGCTCACAAAATCTGGTTTCAGGCCATCTACTGGATAATCTGTGGTACTATCTGGTCAGTGTTTTAAGGAAACAGAAAAAAATTCTATATAAATGTCAACAAAATGCCTACATATCACAAATAAGGATAAAAGTTATTTTGAAAACCAATATACAATGTACATACCACCTACTTACACTGTAGCATATCAATCCGGACTAACAATTTCTATATTTTAAACCAATTCTAAAATGTAATTATGTCTGATGTTGACCCTGGTGCCCTCAGTCTGTCATGGGGGACTAAAAAATGCCAGGGGAGGTTGTTGACAGGGGACTCATCTGTTGGCTGCACCGATTAGCTGCAGGAGACACATGAAGAGCTGGACAACGTCAATATAGATGGAGAGCGCCGCAAAAACATACTCCTCCGGGCTGATGGAGTTCTTCCCCTTTCCGATCAGCAGTTGCGTGTGGTATGCCAGGAACTACAGGAACATACCAGCAAGATGTCACCACAGACAACTCCCAATAGCACATCACAATAGCAACACAGCTACACACGGAAATACCTAGAACCATAATGACACTGGCTCAACAGTGTCCCTGCATGTTACAGAAATAAAGAGCAGATACAGTTAAAGAGTTCCTGTCTGTAGCCTGGACTACATCTGTGTATAGTACTCACCAGTGTGTAGACGACAGCTCCAACAGCCGCATACACCATGTGGAGCCAAGGAATCTAGCCAGGACACAAAACCATTAGAAAAACACTGATTCATACCATGACACAATGACTACGTTGAACACACGTGACTTGGTGTAGCTGCAGATGGGTGTTGGTGAGTAACGTGCCAACGTACATATTTGACGGACAGAACGATGGCTGTGATTATGCCTGCCACAAAGACAACGATCCCGAGGACACAGAACAGGCCAGTGCAGGACGTGAGGTCCACCTGGGGAGAGACAGGATGACTCTTAAGACACCTGGATACAGACACACGTGTACACAAACAGAGACCGTTTAATTCTCCACTTGCATTGGATCTGAAACACGGTAATGCATGTTCCCCAACCCCTCCCTCTAAACCTCACTACAACCTAACCTTTGGAACTAAACCGACATTGTACCTTGCGTTAAGATCTTAGAGTACACACACACACCTTTGTCTGGAAGCAGAAGACAGTGGTGATAACACACACGATGACTGTGATCCCTAGGGCCAGAAACACTGCCTTTGTGTCATAGTAACTGTTTACAGAAAACAGACAGGTTACCACCACATTGACAAGACAGACATCTCTAAGCGGACAGAGAACATGTGTGGGTGTCTCTCACCTGGAGATGGTCCCTGTCATGTAGGACATGGCTAGTGTCTGTAAAACATAAAACATCAATATGTATGGACCCCTGGATCCCTCCGGACTGTCTCAACTGTTGGGGGACCGATGAGACAGTCCAGACTACCACAAAACATTGTAGACTTTACATTAGTGAAGAGCATTGTAGACTACAGACTAGCATGGCCCAGTACAGATCAGTAAAGACTACTAATTGCAACTTACAAATATAGCCAGCAGGATGATGTTCCATGGGAATTTTCTCCTAAAGACAGGAAAAGAGGGCAGGTTAAAGACAGAATGAATACATTCATACATGTCCTTCCCAATGGTGACAAACGTCCCTCTATATTCAGATACGTCCTTCACACATAATGAATGAAACTGGTCCACAGTCTATATAACTTCTAAATATCATTTTGTACACTTCCCTTCGAAATTATGTTACTTGACAAATGCAGGGAATAGGCATTCTGTACCAAAAGAAAAACCAAGATACAAAAGAAAAATTTACTCACCTGGGCCCTTTACAGCAGACCAGCACAAGGGTGGTGACAATATACACACCACTGCAAAAACACAGGCCAACAGAGCTGTCAGTCAAACAATGCACAAAGAAGCATAGCAACACAGCTGTCAAAACGCATAGCCAGAACCTAGGCCGGTGCAGCGCTGTAAAACTAGCTAGTAGTAAAGAACAGTACTTACAATGACGAATAGTAGATAGCTGGGTTTTGTCTCACAAACACCTTAACAGAATCGCTGCAGACAACAGACACTCAGTGAGAAACAGTCAGTATGAAAGACTGAATCGAACGCACTCGGACAAACACTCACACAAATGTGAAGACGGCCACGATGGCGACAGTGACAAGAAGCTGAGCGGCCAGGATCATATACACCTAAGAACAGTGTGTGGGAGGGAAAAAAAAGATCTTCAGTGAATACCGGACACGGCGACATTACATGCCACACGCGTGTGATAACCTAGCGCCGTGCGCACACACAACTGTCAACCGCGGCCGTGCCGACGGCGAGGGTTCGCGGTTGTGGCTCACCTTTCGAATGAAGGCATGTCGTACTTTCAGACTGTCAAAGTTGCCTGCTGCAAACCCCTCTCCGTCGCCTACAACACGGGCGGAGACGTCATTAGTGGCACTGAAATCATCAGCGCACCACAGGTTTATTCGGGACTCGGCACAAACCCCAACCTGGCGAGAGGGCAGGGATCACACTTACCGCTTAGCACACTGCTTGGCATTACAGGGGGAATCATGGGGGGGCGGTAGCCCGGGCCTGGTTCGGCTGGATGAGGCTGGCCCCCAGCGGGGTACCCTGCAGGCTGGCCCCCAGCGGGGTACCCTGCAGGCTGGCCCGGAAAGCCCCCAGCGGGGTACCCTGCAGGCTGGCCCGGAAAGGCCCCAGCGGGGTACCCTGCAGGCTGGCCCGGATAGCCCCCAGCGGGGTACCCTGCAGGCTGGCCCGGATACGGAGAACCGTAAGGATCGGAGGGGTAGGGGGCCGAGTGTTGGCCTGGTGGTGGAACTCCGTAACCAGGAAAACCGTAGGCAGGAGGAGGGGGGTAGTCACCTCCCGGGGGGGCGTAGAGGGGGGCATGAGAGCTGTCGTAGCCCGGTGGGAAGTCAGACCGCGACATTCTGTCTAGGAGACATGAGAAAGATGGAGTTAAAATAACCATGAAGTTAGAGTTCTGACAGATATCCCCATGTAGTTTAACAATGTATTGGGGACTATGCACTGCAAGTCCCACTCCATCATAGAGCAATGCCATCATAGAAACATGTGTGTGTGTGTGTGTGTATATAACGTAATTATA
>JACXGK010000452.1:40546-69653 GCA_016801125.1 Novumbra hubbsi
ACCCCCCCCCCCCCCCCCCCCCACACAAATATTTATTTGGAACACCCATGGGTTTCATTTTAACATTTCCTCAATAGGGTCGTTTACCCTACATGCACAAAACCCGAACTCTAAATATAACATTAACTTGATGCCTAAAATAGACTTTTTACAAGTGAAATTGGCCAAATATCTTCCTTTTTCAAGTAGTTACTGATTGTGTTTAGATGTATGGTTGGTGGCTAATGTCTTCATACTTCTTGTCTAAACACAAAAATGCAAGACAGTGATCAAAATACTAACTCCCTCAGTTAGAGATTAGGCCTCCAACTCCCAGGAACCGCCTGAGTTAGGGAGTAGTCCAACTAACAGCGTGTCATTACATCATATCTCCAGTGCTACAAAACCTACTGAAAAAGATATTTCAGGCACAGTCCATGAGTGTGTGTAGCCAGCATCAGCCACAGTACGTATAGACGGCTACAGACTGTGACTACACAATAACTTCCTCCACCATACAAGGTGTGTGAGGTGAGATTGCATTTTTAAACTGGACAAGGAAGTATCCAAGTTAACTGCTTTGATAATGGTTTCTTTACAACACAGCAATTGTGATACAAAGACAAGTTCACTGCATGAGATTGGTGGTAGTGATGCCAGGGTAACTGATTTGTCAACAGTACATGTCCAGCGCTTATTTGCAAAACTCCTCATACAAAATACAAGATGTGTATTTGTTGTAACACTGTCACAATATAGCATACAAGCACATTCGCCAGCTACGCGTCACTACCACAAATGGGGCCTCTCCTACGGCCAGAATTAACACCTCATGGTCAAAACATCTTCCCATAGCTGTTGTGAGGCCATTGTTAATTTTCATCAAATGCTTGTTTTATTATGAACTGGCATGAATCATTCAAGTTGCAAACGTGTCCAGAGGTTGACTGGTTTATTGGTTCCCACTTTCTGGAAGTCACTGTTTTTTTTTAATGTTTTATCAGCAACACATGACAATGGAGGGCACGAAGCTAGGGGTTAGGGACTTGTTTGGGATCCATAGAAGATTCTATTCAATCTGTATCCCTTAAGTGGTAGACTGGCCAACCAAAAATATATAGTAATTTCCAATTGAGCTTGTATTTGCAAGCTTTACAGGTTGTAAAGTCCCCATTATTGTGGAAACCGGTCATTCAAATGCATTCCCATGCAATTCAGTTGCTAGAGGCATGTAGCTTGCCTCAAAAGGTTTGTGGGTTTAATTCCCAACAGGTGGCCAGTACAAAAAGAGTATGACATCTCTACTGTAAATGGCTCTGGATAAGACTGTCTGTTACAATACAACATGTATTGTAAATGTCAAGGGCTACATTACAGGCAAATGGAAAGTAGCGGTTGATACTTGAAGAAAACCACAATCTCGATGTATGGATTTAGTGATATTTTGTTGGTATAATAATATGCTTTATAAGCACCAGAGACCGAGAGTTGCACAGATAGTGAATGAGAATTGTGAAGAACAAAAGTGTATGTTACGGGACAAAGTTATAAGAATGCCTCACCATCAACCTCATCACGAGACTTAACCTTAGAATCAATACACGCGTGTTTAAGCAAGCCAACATCTTAGTGTCTAGAGAATGAGAGTGACATGGCACCGTTTAAAAACTTGCCTCCTACCTTCCTTTGGGTCATTTCTCTACTCCACCCAAAACACCACACCTCTTAAAGTAAAGTGAAGTGCAATAAAATGAAAGTTTCACTAAACTGTTTAATACTTAAATCAACCTCCTCACACAGTGAGTAAATAAAATGGAGTGTGTATTAGGCCTAGGTCGCGAAAGAGGGTATATCGCCAACACCAGCTGATATTTAAATTAAATTAGTTACGTGACTAAAACAAACGCTGTGAGTGAGGATTAAGTGAAGTATGAAATAGTTTCACTTACCAGGCAATAAATTCCGGAAAAAACAAGACTACAAAGACAGCTAGTACGCCCAAAATAAACGATTAAGGCGGTCAAGACTTTTAATACCGCTGGCAACCACCTAATTAAATGTTATAAATTAAAAATACTTGTGAATATTTTCTTTCAAGTTTAGCGACGATTACCCAACGTTTTTTCCACTCCTTCAGATCTGTCCTTGTTCTCTCACAGTAGGCAGATGTCAGCTGGAGCCAGCGAACATTTCCTGGAATTTTTAGAACGATCTAGTCGCTGATGTGGGTGGAGTCAGTGAGTGTGTATTTATTTTCATGCAATGTTTATGTCCCTGAATATCTGAGTTTGTGTTTAGCTTTTTTAGTGAGGACGGGTACTAAGAGAGAGTGAAGACGTATGGCATGTCTACACCTTGAAATTAAGATTTATTTTACTTGGATTAAGTTAGGGTTAGAATTAGGTTCAAATTGGGGTTAGCTAAGGCAATAAGAGTTAGATTTCGCATTTAGGGTTCGTTTGAGATTTGCCATGATGTTACTGAGTTTGTATGCGAACGGTACGCACACACTCAGTAGCTATTGAAGTTGTAATTGAAGATATGTGAATGTGTGATTAAAAAATTGCGAGAATCAACGATTTGCGTCTGTACACATTTTTCTAATGCAAAAATCTTTACACATACAGAGTGGCATGCCGTCACATGCATTTATATAGAGAACTCCGATGCCTCTGTATATAAACCATTACTTGAGACCTTTCCCATACAGAAGCAATACTTGGACGATAGAGTCAAGCGGTCCTAAGCCACGCCTTGGATCTGGTTCATTAGAGCAGCACACTTACAGCCGTGGCCAACAGTTTTGAGAATGACACAAGTATTGGTTTACACAAAGTTTGCTGCGGCAGTGTTTTTAGATATTTTTGCCAGATGTTACTATGGTATACTGAAGTATAATTACAAGCATTCCATAAGTGTCAAAGGCTATTATTGATAATTACATTAGGTACATGCAAGGAGTCAATATTTGCAGTGTTGACACTTCAAGACCTCTGCAGCTCGCCCTGGCATGCTGTCAATTTACTTCTTGGCCACAACCTGACTGATGGCAGCCTATTTTTGCATAATCAATGCTTGGAGTGTGTCAGAATGTGTGGGTTTTTGTTTGTCCACTTGCCTCTTGAGGATTGACTACAAGTTCTCAATGGGATTAAGGTCTCGGGAGTTTCCTGGCCAAAATGTTGATGTTTCCTGGACAAAATTTGAGCCACTTAGCTATCACTTTTGCCTTATGGCAAGGTGCTCATCATGCTGGAAAATACATTGTTTGTCATCAAATTGTTCTTGGATGGTTGGGAGAAGTTGCTCTCGGAAGATGTTTTGGTACCATTTTTTATTGTTTGCTTTGTTCTTAGGCAAATTTGTGCCTTTTCTTCTCCTGACAAGCGTCTTTGTCTTTGAAAATGACTTTACCCGAGTACTCAGCAGTCAAATCCCTGTACCTTTTGCATTTCTAACCTTAATTGGCAGGTAATTTCACAGTAGTGGAGCTCTATGTGAGAAACCCTGCCACAAGCTGTTTGTTTGGAGATTCTAGGTACAATTAGAAGGACTGCATCTTGGGATCTTAGGTTGCATGCAGGTATGTATGACTGAAAGTAAGTAGGTGCTAGTCCACATATTGTTTTATTGGTGAACAATAAAACCTTAAAATCAACCATCTTAAACCGGGAGCAAGTGTAGTGAGGCTAATACTGGAGTAATATGTCCAAAGTGTTTAGTTCTAAGGTTCTAGCAGCTGTATTCAGCACTATTTGAAGTTTATTTATTCAGCAGGGTAACCGGAGAGAAGAGCATTGCTGTAATATAATCTAGAAGTAGCAACAGCGTGGATTCTGTGATGTAGCGAAAGACGCACCAAGGCTCAGGAGTAGAGATAAAAGGTATTTTATTCATAGACCGCAAAAGAGGACTGCTGAACAGAATAAGTGACATGAAAGTAGAAAAGGCACTTGCACGAATTAAGTGTGTTCTTTGCAAAAACATGAAACCATAACATACACAGCCACTGGGAGGAAGGGGGACACTTACACGCAGGTGATCAGGGGCCGTGGTGCGTTCACAACAATAGGGAAACAGTATAATACCAGACAGTACAGAGGAAGGGGGAACGATGGCGGCTAGAAGGCCAGTGACTTTGAATGCCAGACCCCAACCGTAGTAGGAGGGGGCACATCCCCAGATGGGGACATGATAGATTTGTTTTTGTTCCAAATATGGAAAAAAGCAGCTCTTGTATATTTTGTATGTTCATCAAAAAAGAGGTCAAGGCTGAGGGTAATGCTACCAAATCTTAACTGTCTGAAACCTGCAACCTGCTCATACATAACTGTTAGTTATAACAAATGCTACCAGTAACATGTATCTTGTTAGTGTACCAAGCTACACATGAGCAACCCTAGTTACCAATAAATAATGTATTTATTTATTAAATTCAATCCATACAGTAGTTGGTTCAAATACTGATATAGACTAAATTTGTATTTGTATGGTCCAAATGTTGGTTAACTTGCTTGTTTCATTATCTTTCCCCCATGTACTTCTAACACATTTTTGTCGTCCCATAACTTTTTCAGCCCTTTTTACATCAACAGTTGTCACAAAGTGTTTTTACAAAACACCCAGCCTAAAACCCCAGTGAGTGCGCAACAACAGGATTATAGCACAGTGGCTTGGAAAAAAACCCTATGGGGGCTGGATTGTAGGAAGAAACCTAGAGAGGAACCAGGCTCAAATGGGTGGCCAAACCTCTTCAGGTTGTGTTTAAGAATACTATTAATAATTAAAAAATTCACATGGGCTGTGTCCAGAGTCTATAAAGCCTAATCTAGGTCACAAGCATGATCAGATTTGCAGGACAGGGACAGTCCAGGATGGGCTGATTAGGGGTTCAGCAGGGTGGCAGCTGGAATTGTCAGGATTGTCTAGATCTAGGTCGGGAGGGGGGTCAGCAGAGTGGCAGCTGGAATCGTCAGGTATCTGTTTGTTCTGCAGCAAAACCAGGAGGGCTCGGGACAAGGTCTTCTGGGCCTGGTACTCCACAGGTGTAGGCCGAAACCTCACGTGGTTCTAAGTTGAACCGCAACAAAAGACAAGGAGAATTGTTAAAGAGTGCATTCCTTAGAGTTATGGAGGAGAACAAGCCCTACTCCCCTTGCACAATAATATAGCAGCATAAAAACGTTTGTCTGAGAGAGGGGTTGATGAATGTTTTCGAAGTCGTCCCTCAACATAACATTTTTCAACGTATCCAGGTTTTTCTATTTTGCCCAAACCACAACAACCACGTGTTGTTTGCGCGTTTATAGTATTTACGATCTTTACGGTACTTCCTTTGCCATGACGTTGCCTAGGCAACTGTTGATGTTGTTGGGTTTCTGAGACGTAGCACTGAGAAATGTTTGTGATAAACTCGTAAACAAATGTAGGTAAAACATGCGTTTTCACTGAATTATTTATTTGTTATGAGGATTTGCTATTACGTTTATGCGTTAGCAAGCCAAAGAAAGGACGGTGAAGCTGTGCTGTTTGTTGTAATTCATTTTTGGGTGAGCTGCTTCTTCGAAAGACCCGTTCATCTTTTTTTGTGAATCTGAAATTCCAAACTATCCTTCGGATATGGAAGTGCCGGCAACGGGGGAAATGGATGAGTTAAAAGCTTCTATGGAGGCCAAAGACTTTCTGTCCAGCATAGGTGACGTAACATATGCGAATTGCGTTGTAGGATTTAACTTTGCACGGTTGCTGAATGTTTTAGGAGTGTTTGACTATGTCCTTTGTATGTTTAGCCGCTACGGAGGTGCAGCGGTGTGTTTTTGAGGACTCACTGGTGACAGTGTCTGAGGCGGGCAGAGAGTTGGGAGAGTTCAAGGTGACAGTGAAGTGGACCAGTCGCAGGGAGCAGCCCTGCCTATTGTTGCACGCGACCAGCCATGGAGCTATTGACGACACTCCGTGTGGTACAGAAATCACCGGTAAGAGGAGAGTAGAGGGAGCATGGAAGAGATAGGGAGAGGAGGCAATAAGAGAGGAAAAGGATAACATGATACAGTCCTTGAACACTGCGATATCTTGCTTAACAGATGCCAGAATTTATCTATGTCTTGTTTACATTCTGTGTAGGTCTGTATAACCTCTGTTAAATATGTCACTCTTTCCGAACAGCCTACATTTCTTTGAACCTGGAGACCCTGGAGCAGGACCACCATGAGTACATCAAGGTAACCCGGCTTGTGCTGCCTAAAACCGGTATACACAAGCTAGCTAAAAAGATATATAGCATCCAACCATCAAATGTCTGCATCATAACATTTCAAGGAATCCACTGCTCTTAGCTTCAGGGCCACCAATTGGACCGAAAGTCTCATATGGTCCAACATGACGGACAGCTGGTGGTGAACAAAATTACCACAGTGGGGGAGGTGAGAGAAATAGGACAGAGGTGTGTGTATGTGAGATTGGTGGGGAGGGTTTTTACCGTTGTATTTTTTAGAAAAGGATTCTAAGATTCTAACCTGGTGTGTGTTTTAAGTTTCAATTGTTTTTATATGTGTGTGTAGGAGGCGAAGAGGGAGATTGTGTCATACCCTCTGTCATCTCTGAATGGGTTTGTTGGTGAGGGATCTAACCTGCTGCTTCTGAGAGTCCTTGCTCTGAGGAGGAATGTCCCAGAAAACATGGTCTTCCTGTCCTTTAACCAAGACAAAAACATTTCAACCTGCACATATGTAAGTGTCTCCGTGCATACTACAATGGTCTGTGCATGTTTGTGTCTGTTTGTAAAAGCCTGGTGACTCCAGAGTCTTTTAAGATGAGTATGCAAGTGTGTTCACTGTTCTGGAACTTTATATGCATGTTCATAGGTGTTTGATTTGAGCATTTATAGGCCACGTCCTGTGTTTAATGTGTAACCTCTGTATGGCCAGAGAGATCTCGGGTGCAGGGAGCAGGCGGTAGGAGAGGAGGTGATGGAGGTATTTGGTGTGGAGAGGTCAGAAGACTCTGGGAAAGACTTCCCAGCCAGATGGCACAGCTACTTTTTGCCTGACGGGTAGTGATGTCGGTTTTACTAACACAAGGCTAAACAGACCTGAGATATACTTGTCGCACTGGGTCATCGTTTTTTTCCCCGCGTGATGTTTTTTATGCTCCTGTTTAGACACCTGGCCAGCCGAGTGCAGGTGGACTCTCCCGTTTCCATGAGGCTCCTGCAGCTCCCACCCCAAACGCACAAAGGTACACAAACACCCAGCACGCACACACTCAGCGGCCACTTCGTTAGGTACTCCTTGCTAATACCAAGTTGGAAGGCAAATGGTTGCCTTCAGAACTGCCTTATTTCTCCGTGGCGTGCATTCTACAAGGTGCTGGAAACATTCCTATTGACATGATAGCGTCACACTGTTGCTGAAGATTTGTCGGCGGCACATCCTTGATGTGAATCTCCCGTTCCACCACGTCCCTGAGGTGCTCTATTGGATTGAGATCTGGTGACTGGAGGACATTGGAGTACAGTGAACTCACAGTCATGTTCAAGAAATCTTTTGCAATCTTCTTCAAAGTCACTTAAATCATCTTTCCTCCCCATTCTGATGCTTGGTTTAGACTTCAGCAGATCGTCTTGACTATATCCACATGCCTAAATGCATTGATTTGCTGCCACATGATTGGCTGATTACATATTTGCGTTAACAAGCAGTTGAAAAGGTGTACCTAATGAAGTGGTCGATGAGTTAATGTACTATTATACTAACGACAATGTCAGATGTTTATACCTATTTATGTTTGTGTGTGTTAAGGTGATGAAATGTTTGTGTGTGTTAAGGTGATGAAATGTTTGTGTTTGAGAAGAAGCCTTTGGTCTGGGAGGAGGACATGCAGATGTACTCCAGGTTTCTGGACAGAAAGGTGACATATTAGTATTTGCCTACATCCCACACCTTTTATTCTAGCTCCTTAATTGTTTATCAATAGCCCTAAAGTTTCTAGCATATTCCAGACGGGAGGGTGTGTGTGTGTGTGTGTTACAGGAGGAGTTGAAAGCAGAACATTCCTTGTACCTGCGGAAGTGTCCTGAGCTACGGGCAATTATGTCTGACTTTGTTCAGTTTCTGCTTCTACGAAAACCAAGCAATGTCTTTGTGTTTGCCCACGAGTACTTTTCCCCCATTGCCTCCAGCCGACCATCTGGGGGAACCTTCACATCTTTCTCATCCTAAGAACTGCTGTTCCATGGAGTAAAACTGCTAAGCTTTCCCTGTTTCCTCACTCGCTTGCAATCATAGCTATTTTTATGCAACGCATGGTTTGGAATTCTCAATTTAATTGCAGACCATACCCATGTAAACATACTTACCAACTCATTATAAGTTTGTAGCTTGGTACTTAGATACAGTACTGGTATAGGTCAAATATGCCCAAAAGTGCTTTTCAGGAACATATAAGACCATTCCTCCATTGTGTGAAAATGATTTGTTCTATCAGCTGTAATCCAATTTCTTTCAGACTGACAATACTACACAACAACCAAATAAACAATTGAAAATCATTAAAGAGGCACTGAATGTGTGAAGTACTCCATTTAAAATAAAGTATTTCCACTTTAACTTTTATAATTTAATACGTACTTTTCTGCGTTCGAATAATGTAGTTCTTATAGATATTTTTAATCATGGTGAAAAATTTTTCTTTAGCCTGTAATAAAATATTGGCTTTCACCAAATGTTGTTATATAATTCGTTGCGGGCCCACCAAAAATTGGTGATTGTTCCGGCCCTATAGCTGGCTTGGTGATTTTAACAGTGTTGAAGTTTTCTCTTGCTAAAAAAACACATGATGTCACTGGCGCAGTCACGGTCTCAAAACAAACAACGCAAAGGCTCATGGTTAATGCTGTTTTGGTTATTTCCAAGACTTGAAACTAATTTTATACACTAGATCTATTCATATAGAGCTCGAAACCTGTATTATCACTACATAAAATATTTTTTTTGCAATGTTGACAAAATACAATATGAACGTTGCAAAGCAATATTAATATAACAAATATTTACTACGATTTATTATCGCGAAGTCGACTATTAAGAATCACTTCCGGAGCCTCCTGTAATATGACAATTTCTTGACGAAGCGAAAGTAAACGGGAAAGCCCGTCAAAAGCTCTGGATTTCTGGCTGATGACGGCAATTGTCTGTTAATAATTATTCGTTTATTAGAAAAGCTATGAATTTACGCTAGTTGTCTTGAAGTGTTATGTTCTGTCAGCTAGACTCTAAACTACGCAGCTGTAAAATCGTAGGTAAGCTTTTTTTGTGGCTCTTTCAAAAGTTTACTATGTAACCGGACAGACTGCATTACGTCAACGAATGACTTACAGGTCAAACTTACTCAGTTAAAATTCTTGTTGAATTGCAATTTGTTTCTTGTCTACTTTCAAGGTTGTGCTTTTTCCATTATGGTTGTTGATTATTCAGAAACGTTTACACTTTCCCAGTTATTAAATATGAAATAACATACAATATACATATTTTGAGTTGTTTATTAAGAAAAACATTAAATCAGACCCCATTTTCCTCTTTTTCATCATTGACAACAACTGAATGCTGCATGCAGTCAGGTTAGGGGTTCTAGAGTGTTTGTAATGGACCTGCAGCTGCTGTCTCGTGTGGATGATGAGCTGGATTCGTCTGAGGTGGATGCTCTGTGCTTCCTGTCCAGAGATGTACTCAACAACAGAAAAGGCCTGGAGAAGGTTAGGGACAGGAAACACATTCTAGAGATTTCTCTATTTATGTTTTAAGAGACTGATAAGGGACAAAATGTACCTAGGAGTTTCTGACCTATTTCACATTAAAATTTGTCTCTGTAGGAGTGAGGATAATGTAACTGCCCAAACTTAATATGAACATAGATAGTCTTAAACGCTACTGTCATTTACTACATGCATACATACTACATTAATGACGTTTTTGTTGACGTCCTGTGAAAACAATCTGTGATTTCATCCTCCACCAACTGGCCTTTTTAGCCAATGCATTTTTCAACACTTCTTCACCCACATGTGTGCCTCTCGTCCAACAAATACATTTCAGGGACCAATTAAAAGTGTTAAATCGTTTTTACATTCCTTGAGTAGAGAAACAGTTTGGGAACCAGGAAAATAGAATTTAAACACATCCCAATCTAACCTGTTGTGGTCTGGCACCAGGTGAAGGATGGGCGTGACCTTTTCCTATTGCTGAAGGAGAGAGGCTTGCTGGAGGATTCCCACTTCCTGTCTCAACTCCTCAAAGTCATTGGTCGAATAGACTTGCTCCTACTCCTAGAGAGGGATACTAGACAGTTTGAGCAACTGGCAAACACTCAGACTGACGCAAGCCCCATCCTCTCACAGTACAGGTGCATTTGTTTACATGGATTTGTCGTGTATGCCTGTGTGTGTTGTCAAACCAGTAGTCTAATAGGAATAGAAAAGTAACTGTTTTTATTACCTCTCAGGGTGATGTTGTACAAGGTGTCAGAAGATATAACTATGCAGTGTCTTACTAAGATGAAGTTTTTGCTGAGTGAGAAAGTGCCTAGAGGACGACTCGATCCCTGCACTGTAAGTAGTAAACATGCATTTACACGGTACAGTACCAGTCAAATGTTTGGACACCTTCATATTCAAGAGCATTTTCTTTTGTACTCTTTTCCACATTGTATATTAATAAAATAGACATAAAAATTATGAAGTAACACTTATTAAATCAGGTAGTATCCAAAACAAGTGTTAAACCGATTTAAAATACCTTTCATATTGTAGATTCTTCAAAGTAGCCACCCTTTGCTATGATGACAGCTTTGCCCAGTCTTGGCATTTTCTCAACCAGTGTCATGAGTTAGTTGCCTGGAATGCATTTGAAGTAACAGGTGTGTTAAGTTCATTTGTGGAATGTCTTGCCTTAAAGTACTTGAGTCAATTAGTTGTGTTGGGACAAGGTAGGGTTGGTATACAGAAGATAATCATCATGTCTGTACTCTAGTAGTCCATATTATGGCAAGAACAGCTCAAATAAGATGAGAAATGACAGTCCATAATTTCTTAAAGATATAGAGGTCATTCAATCTGGAAAGTTGTCAACAACGGTGAAAGTCCAGTGGCAAAAACCACAAGCGCATGTGTACGGCCATAAGAAAGGAATATCCAGTCACCTCTGCTGCAGAAGAGGGCTCCATCTGAATTACCAGCCTCCGAAATTAGCAATTAACGGCACCTCAACTTGCAGCCCAAATACATGCTTCACAGTGTTCATGTAAAAGACACATCTCAGCATTAACTGGTCATAGGAAACTTTGAATCAGGCCTTTATGGTCAAATTAAAGAAACCACTACTGAAAGACACCAATAAGTAGAAACTTGCTTGGGCCAAGAACTGTGAAATTGTCTTTTGGTCTGATACGTCCAAATTTAATAAGATTTATTTCTGTGTCTTGCAAGACGTAGAATGGGTGAACGTGTGATTTGTTCATCTTTATGTGTGGTTTCCATCATGTATTTGTTTGCCACTTGTTTTTGGTTACTACCTGAATACGAAGGGTTTATGTAAACGTTTTTATGTAGTCAATATTATTCTCCATAATGTAAAAATAAAACACAAATACCCTTGAATGATTAGGTGTCCTAACTTTTGACTGATACTGTACACCAACACACACACAACAACCCCCCATGCACAAATATATTCTGTCTTTCTCATATAGACGGCTCTGCAGTTGCTCTGTGAGATGGAGAGGCAGGGGCTGCTGACGGAGGACAGACTGGAGGAGCTTCAACACATACTGGAGCAGTGTGACACGCAGCTGTCCGACATGGTGCAGAAGCACACTGAAGGTGCGTGTTGACACACCTGGCCCACGGGTACCGTCACAATCATCTCCCAGACTAACGCCTTCTTGTGTTTGCTTTTCTTCATCTAACAGGGAGAAGCCTGTCACGGGAAGAATCCTCTGTCCAGCAGTTCAGCTCTGACCTGATACACGATCTCCCACAGTCACTACATGCCCTGTCTATATCAGAAACAAGACCCCTTCGTAGGTCACATGCTTGGACAGACAGACACACACACACACACACACAGTAGCTGATTGATGGGTGTCCTTATCCACAGGTGAGCCTGGGCAAAGTTTGTTCTCAGATGCAAGGACAGATCCTCCATCTAGGACAGAGCCTCCATCTAGGACAGAGCCTCCATCTAGGATGGATCAGGTATTCACTTCAACAATGTACTGATAAAACTCTGGTGTTAGACAGCAGGATGGACTTCATGAAATGCGTGTCTCCTCCAACAGATGGAATGCTATCTCATGACCAGTTGTCCTAGAGGAACATGCCTCATCATCAATAACAACAGTTTTCAGAAAACCTCTCATCTGTTAAACAGACCAGGAACTGAAATGGATGAGCGTAAGCATTCTCACTCATCTCATTAGTTTACAGCTAATTCAGTTAGGTTTATTCTCATCTATCCAATCTATATCTATCAAACCCTTGCTCAGGGTACACTTTCAATATTCTGTCTGTGCGTATCTATGACTATGATCAAAGCCTGCAAATAATCATTCATGCAGAGTTTTTATTTGAAATATATTACGATTGACAAAAATATGCATTATTGTATTGTCTATTTACTGAAACCCCCAGCGAGCTGGAACGCACCTCCTTGCTGGTGTATGTCTTTACTCCCCTGATCTGTTCTATCACCATCTGTCTGTAGGTGCTCTGAAAAGTGTGTTCAGCAGGATGGGTTTTACAGTGAAGGTGGAAAATGACTTGACAAAGGCCCAAATGTTGAAGGCAGTAGAGGACCTGGGAAAGCTGAGTCACATAAAGCAAGATGCTTTGGTAGGAAGTGGGATCATCATTTTCCAGACAGAACAGTACAGTAAATGTGACCTATATTGAAGTGAACTATTCTAATTTCTGTGTCTGGTCCTAGGTGGTGTGTGTACTGTCTCATGGAGAGAAGGGGAGTGTCTATGGAACAGATGGAGAGGAGGTGCCCATTCGCTACCTCACATACCCCTTCACCGGTGCACGTTGCCCCTCTTTGATGGGCAAACCCAAACTGTTCCTCATCCAGGCCTGCCAGGGAAAGGGGTACCAAAAAGGGGCATTAATCCAGGAAGAGGGTTGTTATGAGGCTGATGCTGGTGCCATAGAGTCAGTCCCTACAGACGCAGACTTCCTGATTGGTATGGCAACAGTGGAGGATTATAAGTCATTCCGGAACACAAGGGAGGGTTCTATTTATATCCAGGAACTCTGCAAACAGCTGGAGTGGGGAGCGGACAGGTGAGTTAGACAGGAGGTAGGATGGACTGGGTTAAAAGGTGAGATGTGTATTGTGATGTATATTTCCCGTTTCTTCTGTAGTGGGGAAGATATCTTGTCGGTGATGACACGAGTGAATCGTGAGGTCAGCAGGGGAGTTTATGGAAGATGGAAACAGATGCCTGAGCCCAAGTACACTCTCACCAAGAAACTTTTCCTCCCCTTCCTCTGAAACATCTGATGACTGAGCACATCAAGTCTTGTCTCGCCTTCCAGGTCACTTGGAATGGACCGTCATGATTCTTCCAGGCTGCAGTACATCTTCCGTCAGTGTGTTAAACTTTGGTTAGCCTGTCTACATTTTACATTTACAAGTAGTTAGCTTTTCTGTTTTCTACATGTAATTTAGAACAATTTGTAGATTTTATTTTCTTGTGTGCAAAAACTCTATTACTATTGTGATATAATGTTGTAGCAATAAAATGTGGTCCAAAGAGGGTGAACTGTTTTGTGATGTCATTTAGTAGATGCTATTATCCAAAAGCAAAAACAAAGAATTTTTAAGTTCATGAAATACACTTTCATATGACATTTTGGCCGTTAAGGTATGTTTACCTGTCGGTTGGACAGAACTGTGTATAATAACCTTCTACCCCTGCTGGTTATGGAGGCATTGGGTCCCTGTTATCTGTGGATTAAGTTCAACTGGATGTTTTTTTAAATCCAAAGAGCATGCCAGAAAAACGTATTGAGTCCAACTCTTGATAAAATATTTATTTTTAGGTGACAGAAATGTTTATAAATTTGTGATGTCAACTCATGGTTCTTGCAAATTCTTTTACATAGAATTAGGATTCTAAGATCTATCGTCACATATCGTGTTTTTGGTTCAAAGGTCTTGTTTACATGGTACACGGTCTAATGATTAATCAACAACATGGCTTATCCCAATCAAATGCATCACATTAAGTAAGAATAATATAATGAAAATGTCACATGATGGTTATGTGATTATGCTTATTCCTGACCTGGGAAGAAGTACCCTATTAAATCAAAACAGAAGTTGACTGAGGGTAAAATGATAACATTGTTACTATGGTAACATCAAGATTATCAGTAAGTAGACGTGGTCTCCGTGGGAAAGATGAGTCTCTTAGTGAGAGTGTCTATGACTTCCGGTGATTGCTTTACCTGCTTGCAGCTATAGATACCCGTGGCGTCTTTAACTGAACGTCTACACTCTTTCTTGCTCACTTTGGCTTTGACGGCTGTAAGGATCTCATGGATGTCTTGCTCTCTGCAGAGACAGGAGACTTAAATTAAGTTAGTGTGTATATTTATATATATATATATATATACACACACACTAACCTAATAAAACAGACAATTAAATGGAAAATCATTCATGGAAGAAAAATGAATTGAGATTATTAATAATCCAATAGCAGTGTCTGCAATGGTTGAATCATTTTTTATGCACAGCGCTGCTTGTGGATTTGACAGTTACAGTATATTGAAGTTTTGCCAACATTGGCAAACAACCAATGAGCGAGATCAAAGTCTTTAATGTCAAATGCACAAAATAACAGTGTCATTATGTGGATGTGATTAAATTGGGCCTTAATTGATGACCGACGTGCAATGATATTTAAGTTTACCTTACCTGGTGCAGCTTTTCTCCAGCTGACTACACAGAGACTGGATGAACCAGGACCCAGAAGTCATGTGCCTGAAACTGACATACTCCTCTACGTTGGCCATAAAGATCAGGAAATCCGAATATATTGGATGGGTGGGTTCTTGGACTGATGCGTCATCTGTGTCCAGAACTTGGTCCATCTCTTGAACTTTAGGCTTCTTGTTCAATGGCACTCCCTCCTGTGAATCATCTCCTCGACATGCCTGGATAAAGAACAGCTTGGGCTTTTCATTTAGCACTCCACAGTTTCTGCCATTGAATGGTGATTTAATTTCAATGGTGCGGACGACTGTTCCATCTGTGCCACAGACACCCTCTTTTTTTCCGTGACTCAGAATGCAGCAGACAAAGGCATCGCCATGCTTCTTCAGCTCCTTCAGCTCAGCAAAGTGCCCACCAACCCACTCCATCACATCATGCTGTTGCAGATCCGATAACTGTTTGAGCTCAGAGAAAACCTTCAGCACACCTCGAATCTCCTCTGCAGTCTTGTCCTTGCACATTAACACAGTGAACTTCAGCCGGGTGAATACTTTGGCCAGATCCACTGTACAAGGAGACAAGACACATCTGGGTCCCACGTATATCTGCTCATCCCATTGGCAAAACTGCAAGCTAGTCGGATGCTTCAATAAATAAATAGAAGAATGAATCGCCGACATACCTGCATCTTTGTTAGTTCCATTTCTGTCTTTGTGATGATCAAAGATCTCATTGTTGATAATTAAACACAGACCACGAGGGATGCTGCTCATTTCATACAGACCGTCCTGGAAAGAGGGAACACCATTGGTCAATTTCAAACATTATGCGAATACATTATTAAATAAATGTGTTGAGTGGATCTGTGGTCCACAGGTAACACTCCTGGCTCAATGTCCCACCGGTCTCCCTATGATTCCTACTGTCAAAGAAAGCCTTGATTTAAAAAGACACCTAAGATTTCCAGCAGAATAATGCCAATCATATTTCAAAGGGTATAGTTAATTGAAATGGGTACCGCACAAAATGTTTGTTTTACAACAATATATATTATACTTCATATATTGTTACATTTTTGTCAAATCTTATAATAACATAAAATAATAGGAACACTTAATACACTACAAAGGTCCATTATCCGGCTCTGTACAGAAAGAGAGTTGTGTTACAATAAGAATTTTAAGTTGGGTATCAGTATATTTTATTGTTGGCTACTATATTTGCCCTACAACTGTTTTAACTTTCCAAGGACTTTAAAAGGTAGATTTGTGATATTGTGTAAACATTTTCTTAAACTGAGTGCGGTTTCACAATGCTAAACTTCTCAGCTATTACAGGGATATTTCTTTTGCATGTTAAACCTAAACCCTTTTATTGTTGTTAATGGTTTAGTTGTGTGCACAAGCCAGATATCTCTTAAAACAGTGCAAGGCAAACCTGTGCACAGATAATATGCCTTACTGCTGTGGAGAAAAGCCTTGCATCTCGTTGCAACATCTGCAATGGTGCTGAGGGGTAATGTAATTTCCCTGAGTCTACCTTTAAATGTAGATGGGAGGGGGGTTATCACCTCATTGCCTCCAGGGACAGATGCCTCCGGATCAGAAACATCTAGGAACACAGAACAAAGTTGACACCGCCTTTCAGATACAGTAGGACTAATATCAGTCATCAGGTTCTCTCATGTCGTGTATAAAATGAAATGGTTGTGTCCGTAAACAATATCTGTTGTAGTAAACAGCTGTTCAATCTGTGTGTGTTACCAGTAGAGGCCAGGATCGGCCCAGAGGAGTTGCCGGGTGATGAGTCATCATTCAGGTTGAATACGTCCTTTAGACCGGGGTATTTTTTAACAATATGAGGTTTTTGAAGCAGGTCAAGGAAGAGTTTGCATGTGCTGTCACCTTTACCCCTTAGTTTATCCAGTAAGAGGACAACGGTATCCCAACGGGACTTATTAGAGTCATGCAGGATGCTGTATTCACGATCACTTATCAAACCACGCTGCTCAACGTGTTGAAGGATGTAGCTGGGGTTTGCAGAAAGGATGTCAATTAATTTAATCTTATATTCTCTCAGTGTCTCCATGCTGGACCTGACAGAGAAAGAGAATGTTCATGAATTCAAAAATACAATCCCACAAATGCATATCAACAGCCAACAGAAATTATGGTGAGTTCCCGATGGGGGAAAAAAACAAGAGGCTTATCGTGGATGTCAAAATGCATGACTACAGAAAAGTCCTGTTGTAAATGAAACTGGACAAATGCATCTTCTGGATGAGTTATGGATGACAGTTTAATTTATGGAAACCCTTAACTATATATCATCAAAATAATACAAAAAACACTAATACAATAAAAGGTAACAAATAAGAATATCTTGTGTTTTGTCCAAAATGTAATTGGTATGTTTTGTGATTGCGACACAAAAACGTAGTAAAGAAATGTGAAGACACAAAGGAAAATCAAACTAATAAGTATGGCAACATCTGCAAAAAGCTTAGAGAAATGTACCACATGACTACTTCCAAAATTTCACCAAAACCTGCAAAGGAAGTCCACAGAAAATACTGTTTGTCTTACTTTTCATTGTATTCATGACTAAATATTTCAAATAAAGGGCTTCCGTCGTTTTTCTCAGATGGCCTAAGACTTTTGCACAGTAAGCCTAAAGCCAAAATTTTACAAAAAAAAAACAATAGCAATAGATATGTATATTCTCTCTGCTCTTCTCCCTGTACACCAACTGCTGCACCTCCAGTCATCAATCTTTCAAAAGAAGTTTGCGGATGACACCACCCTCATTGAGCTCAGCTCTGGAGACAGAACAATCTGGAACTCAACGCTCTGAAGACAGCGGAGATGGTTGTGGATTTGATCCATCACCCAGGACCTCAAGTGGGAGCAAAACATCACCTCCATCACCAAAAAAGCACAGCAGAGGATGTACTTCCTGTGGCAGCTGAAGAAGTTCAACCTGCCAAAGGCCATGATGGTGCATTTCTACACAGCCATCATTGAGTCCCTCCTCACCTCCTCCATCACCATCTGGTATGCTGCTGCTACTGCCAAGGACAAGAGCATTCCATCTGCTGAGAAGGTGATTGGTTGCAATCTGCCATCCCTCAAGGACCTATGCACCACCAGGACCCTGCGGCATGCTGGAAAAATTGTGGCTGACCCCTCCCACAAACTTTTTCAGCCACTCCCATCTGGCAGGAGGCTACGGTCCATAGGGACCAACACCTCACGCCACAAGAAGTTTCTTCCCATCGGCAGCTGGCCTCATCAACAAGGCCAGAGGACCCCCCCCACTGACACTCTGCACTTTTCCACTTTTATTCAGTAAATGTTTGTACATTTTATATTTACTGTCATTTCTATTTTTTTTTTTACCTCATACTAATTACTGTGTTTTTCTGTCATGCACCGTAGCACCAAAGCAAATTCCTTGTATGTGTAAACGTACTTGGTAATAAAATTCTACTTAATACATTACATTAATGCACTTCACTAGAATTCCTTCTTGCTACTTATTCAGTAAATGTTTGAACATTTATATTTCAATTTGTTACCTTATACCACTTACTGTATTTCTGTCATGCACCATAGTAAATTCCTAGTATGTGTAAACCTACTTGGTAATAAAGCTGATTCTAATGTCATCGATTTATTTAGGAAGCTGCTTCATTGCCAACTGGTGTTTGAATCCTGGTTGTGGCATACAGACAATGCCCAGTGGTCCAGCATTGGGAGGCATACATTGGCATAGTGCTGTGCTTTGACCCTGTGGGGCTGAATCAGTACTGTTGTGCTGCTCCCTGGAAGGTTGATCAAAGTCACTGGGTGTCCACTGATGAGTGGGCACCTGACAATGCTGCAGCTGCAGGCTTGTGGGACATCTTTAACAGTGGTATTATTAACCACTGGTATAGTCAGACCACTACGTAAAGAGTTTACACCCGTGAAAATATGAGCGTCTTGTAGCTGAAAGGTATGTTAAATTGGCTATTGGCTAACATACTTTATTGAAAAAAGTTAGACATAGTATAGTATCACGGCCACGAGTTAACGATCTACAGCATATATGTGTTTGTTAAAGATAATACTGAAATATTTATATATGAAGCTAACACTTGCAACCATTGAATGAATAGCAGCCTAGCTGCCTACTTCCGTGTATCAACTTGGCTACGTAATATTGAAGAGAATCATTTAGCAAACTAGTCAATCTAATACGAGCTAAAATAACACACAACTTACTGCTTCTGATGAAAGCGATTATTCACTCGCTGAGTTAAAACATACACTTCCTCGCTCAAGCCAAATACTTTCACTCAAAGCCGTAGAGAAAGAGTTGCGTCAACTCAGTTGACTCCAATGGGTCTGTTTTTTCCCAAGATGGAACTGTTTTTTTCCAAACAAAGCAGCTTCTTTGTTGAGAAACAGCGTATTATGGAACCGTTCAATGGTTAAGTAGGAACCCGAAAATATTTTTTGTGGAGCTCTGGAATTGAGTTTTCCTATTAATTTAAATCTCCCGCTCGGATATTTCCAGACTCTCCCTTACCCTCTGTTTACACAACTCTTTCTCTCTACCATTGCTGCCAACTAATTTTCAGGCGAAGTTGCTAGAGGCAGGTCGATTTGTTGCTAAAAGTTGCTAAATGACGTTGTGATGTCATTGCGTGATGGCTTCATTGCGTAATATCGTAAAGCTGCTTCATTACGTAGAATACACAATAACGTTACTCAAATTGACTAGCCATCTCGGCAAAAAATATAATTTAGCATTTGCTAGTTTAGATTTGTTTGTTTATTATCACAAATTTGTATTTGTAGAATTAATATAAACACAACACATTTTATATGATCAGATATTTTTAAACACAACACATTGAATTAGATTAGATTAAACTTTTCATTGAACATTACAAATACAGAACAACAAAATGCAGTATGCATCCAACCAGAAGTGCAAAAAAGAGCAGAAATGTGCAGAAATGTTGTCAAGGGCAGTGTGTCAATGTACTGGTGCTCCAGTGTATGGGCCTATAAATGAAGAACAGTGTATAGATGTGCAAATGGCATAGTTAAGTAGAATTATTATACAATTACACATTATTGAACAATTCATTTTTTTTCTTATAAACTAGTAAACTTACACACTATGAACAATTATAGTTTTAAGCAGTGTATTGGTAGTTTATTAACATGCTACCAAACTGATCAACAATTATAGGTACAAGCGAATAACAAGGTATATATGCTATCTTATTGAACAAGCAACTTAACTCAAATAATGATGTGTGCATTTGTTTGACACATGTTGATTGATGTTGTAAGTTCTGTTCAAGATCAAACATTCGTGACCAACTATATTAATTGGGTTTGTCTCGTCGAACGCATATTACTGCAACTTGTTTCCAAACAGCACCTAGCAACAAATTTTACTATTTACATTTTTTGGGGGAATTTTTAGCAACTTTTGAAAAGTGACTCAAACACTAAAATGCACGCATTTTCCCTCTAAATGACAAAAAAGGTTTTCTGTGTCACACAGAAAAAGTGCATTGTGAGTGACGTCAAAAGCAGTCGCTCTTGACGCTTCATTGGGTTTGTCTCGTCAAACGCATATTACTGCTGCTGCAGTCAACCAACAATGATTTGCAATTTGCTGAAAGTGCTGCTGGACGGCTGCTGCCTGTGAACGAGCTGAGCGACTGCTTTTGACTTCACTCACAATGCACCCCCAAAAAATTTAAATAGTAACATTTGTTGCTAGGTGCTGTTTGGAAACAAGTTGCGGGGGTAGTCTGAGAAGTTGCTGAATCTAGCCACAAAATTGCTAAGTTGGCACCACTGCTCTCTACGGCTCTGCTTCCACTTATCAGGAGGTAGAGACTGTAATGCAAGTAAACCTAATGAGAATTGTTTGGTTGCAACCGGACAGAAAACAAAGACTTGACGTCTGGAAATTTAACGAGACTTTTTGCAGAAAGGACACTGGTGTTTTCATCCTATGTAAATCACAATTCTACAAAAACAGACAGGTCACTTAACCCTCCTATTCTGTTAAAAAATAATTACATCCATTATGTTAAGGGTTAAATTGACCAGCACAGTTTAAACACCCTCAAGACAGTCAAATAATCAAGCAAATACAGCCCAAACTTAATTTTGTCCTGTCAGACATTTCAGAAAAAGTACAAATATAACATACTATATTTAGAAACTACATATTAAAAATGTCCTTTCTCAGAAACAAGATGCACCAGTTTCCCCAAGTAGGCTTCTTTATCCTATTGGTCAAAATGTTCCCTTCAGTCTTTCTATATACTTGTTGAATACAATGTACACAGATGCTTTCTGCAGTTTGTAATTCATGCATTGTACACAAGTGGTGCTGGTTTTACTGTCTTGTCGAGAGGGGCGGATCTGGCATCTTTTCCGTTTCTTGCCATTGCCTGTATCCACTACATCCATTGCTGGTGGATTGGAGGCGGGTCTACATGGCATAGCTTGATGTGGCATCACATGCTGCCCATGTTTTATGCCATATTTTGCAGGCTTGTTTGGCATATAGTGTTGGAAGGGACAGCATCCTCTGAATGGAACAAGGCTTTCATAAACTGTAACACGAGGACCAAGATTGTACAACATTGGTAGGATTTCCACACATATATCCCACACATCTCTGATTGCAGGTAGTTATGTCTCTTTCACATCGATGTGGTCTGGTATCACGGTTATCAAAGCAAATCAACCTGGAAATTATTGCAGAGATATTGTTGCCTGAAGTATTGGCCTCCTATTCTCTTCATTCCACTTCTAGACATCTAATATAAGCAATTAAATATATTCATACAAGTCAATCCACACAGCTCCCCTACAAGTTCAATGTACAATGTTCAGTACAGTTCTTTATTTCTTGTAAAGATGGCTCGATTGTACATGGATTTGTGTGACAGCAAAGTGTGTAGGCCCTGGAACCATTTTTATTACATTGGAAGCGGAGAGTCTACCATTACTTTTTTATGGTGACCATTGTGTATGACCACCTTTAGACTTCGATGTCCTCCCTTTGGATGATGGTTGTTGCATGCACTCTCATCTGATTGAGGGGATTATATGCCAAATTGTACTCTGAATCCTCTTCACTGAAGACACAATCTGGATCATCAACAGCATTGTCCTATATCTCGTAAATGTCCTGTCTCTGAAACCTCTTTGTCTGTTTTAATCTCACAGTCCAGAATATGTACTTAGACTTCATTGACTGAAGATCTTTTGGAGGTCATTGTTGAGTGTATGTGTCATAGACCTGCTGCACTTGCACTGAGAATGAGATGCTTGGGAAAGCTCATTTCACCCAAACATAATTCTAAAAGTGCAACCAGGACCAGTCAAAACAAAATACATTAAAGACCCTTTTCTATTTTGCACCTGTGCAAATATATTTACACATAAAAGCATCTGGGTCAAAATGGCCAACAACATCTTGTTAACTAAACTATACTAAATCTGCACAGATTTTCCACAACAATAGTGTCCACATTTTGCAATGAGGTTCATGACCCTAAATGAGGAAAAGTCACTTAATTTCAAGGCAAATTTTTTTTAGACAACTCAAAGGTGGAAATGGGTAAAATTGACCCGCAACATAACAGGAGGGTTAAAAACAAACAGAAACAACTCAGCCAATACGCCCAAAGGCTTAACAGCTATACCTGAGCGAAAACGGATAACATAGATAAAGTCAAAAAATAATATCGATAGACAAATTACGTGCTACAGCCTTCCCTGGTGGTCTAGTGGTTAGGATTCGGCGCTCTCACCGCCGCGGCCCGGGTTCGATTCCCGGTCAGGGAACACATTTTTCCCCGTTAATAATACGTACTTAAACTAGGGTACAAGGCCACATATCGGATATAAACCACAATACCCCTGCCCTGCTACCGTGCTTGTAAGCCAAAAGAACGCAAACGAATGCGGCGATTGTAAGCTCCCGCAAACATTCATGAAATCCTATATAACTGACTAAACACATGGCTTTCCAACTTCACATTACCTTAATTACTTTGCTAAAAACACTTACATTACGAAATTGCATTACGAACGTGATCGTCCTATCAAGCATACCCAATAAAAGTATTATTTACAAAGTGTTGAAACCATCTGTTTCCCCCCGAGTCCGTTTTGGAGAAGATCAAGTCGACACGTCTGTCTGTTTGCAATATTCTTTATTCAGCAGATAATGATCCGGAGATCAGTTCCACACAACCTGCAGAAAAGATCTGATCTGGGGTAGTCTCACAACAGTTTAAAAGAGTACAGGCGAAAAGGCGTAGCAAGCATTGTTCCAATCAGGTTCAATAGTCCTTGTTCTGTATCCTTATTTGGCTCTGTTTCTAGGGTGTTCTAATACTCTATATCAGGGGTCTCCAAACCGTTTCACGGAGAGCCGAGTGTCTGCAGGTTTTAGTTTTTTCCTGTAAATTGGTTCCAGGTTCAGACCTAAATAACCAGATGAGGGTAGACCTAACCAATCAGTGACATAATTAATCAATCAAGTACAAGGTGACAGTGAAAACCTGCAGACACTCGGCCCTCCGTGGAACGGTTTGGAGACCCCTGCTCTATATGATAATCAATGCTTTACGTATGTGTGTCTGTCCGGTGTCTCAACATCGAGGGTCAACAAGACGCATCTGTCTCCTTTCGTTTCCTCTTCTATATGTGTTTCCTGTTAAGCAGGGAGGGTCAGTGAGTGTATTTGTGTAAGCGTGCATCTTGCAAAAAATGTCCTTTATTAATCTCAAGCATGTTATCGAGTCTAGTTTCAGTGTAAATTATTCCACAAAAGCTATCAGAAATCGTAGCATTAACCTTGTTGGCGGGTTGAGAATGCTTAACAACTCAATTAACGCAATTAATAGTAAAGAAAAAGCCACTAAAATGCAAGTTTCTAAATAGTTGTACACACTACTAATAATGCTAACTAGCATAACATTTTCGGAATATACTATAAGCACTTCTCTTATACTATATACCATCCTCTTTTAAAATTTTAACTAATCTCCTGACGTACCTCTTTCTCCCAATCCAAACTTGACTGAGAGAAACGTGCGTAACTCGTCACGGAATGCCACATGACGCTCATGACGCTAATGTTCCATATTTAACAAACTTTGAATAACATAAATAAATACAAACAAATGTATTAAAATGTAATCTGGCTATTTAATCATATCAGGCTATTGCACTCAACAAATAATAATTCCTCCATCAGCATAATATGAAAAACAGAAAGAGGGCTCAATTAGACCAGACCTTTCTAATGTAAAGAGATATGTATAATACTGATTAAACTTAACATATTAACTTTATCCATTGGTTGTATGTAAATACATTTCATTTGGTACTGACTGTTACACAAGTGCCATACAAGTAAAAGGGGCTATGTAGGTCCTTGTTTGAAGAATGGATCTTATTCATGAAAATAGCAAGACTGTGAATTAGCCTTATGTTACAACAGTTAGCAGGTAACGCCTACTTATGTAGTTTCCTGTCTGACTATCTACCAGTAACTGAGTAACGTCACATTTCCCTCGAAGTTGTAGTGTACCAATAGTGTTTCAGCTGACACCAGACACACATCCAGAACTAATCGAGGACGGCACTTAACGAAACCCTCGGTATGATTCTTCTATCATAATTTAATGGCACTTTGTTATGCAGGACAAATTATTTGTCGTAATAGTGATTAAAATTGGTTGTGTGCTGTTTAGAAGTCCAAAACATTAAGGGAATATTAATTATTTGTGTTTTTCAACTGTCTTAAGTGTGTGTATAGATGGCTCATAACACTGAATAAGGGATTTGATGTAGATCAGCTTGTCTAAGATCTATACTTCAGAGAAATCTGTAAAAGGATCTATTAAGGCAATAGAATGTTATGAGTTAAAAACACCTGAAAAGCTACATGAGAATGTTACAAATATGAAATATGTAGAAATTGTGATGCCAATTCCATCAAATAGAACCCTGTACAAAGGCAAAATCATCACGATCAGCACAAACAAAAGCTTTATTTAAATAATACGGAGAGTGGAAACATAGGTACAAGGAAACCATGAGACATCTCTGGCGGAGTTACAAATACATTTAATACTTACACAGACATGGGTGGGGACAAGACATTTACATAGTCGTGCTTTGAATACAAATGTGTTTTTATCTCGCTGTTGTGTGTCTCCCTCTCTCCTGTCCTGACACTCGATGGCCTGTGTCAGACCCCATATTCTTGTGAAAGGTTAACATCTACATCAACGCCTCAGCCTTCCATCCCCACATTGGCAACACATTTCCATCCTAGGGACTCAGTATATCTCCATTAAGATACCACACCAGAAATATACAGTGTACAATCCATCAATGCACCATTTCAAGATAAAAGCCTGTCTAGATGTGGTGACCATTGAGCTTCGGCTGCCTCCCTTGTGTAGAATGACAGGTATTCACATGAGCATACCAGGAAATCTTGTCTGTGTAAAACTGCTTAAGTGGTCATGTTTTTACCAGTGTATGTGTGTGCGTGTGTCTGTGTTTTTCTCAGTTACAGGTTAGCCATGGTACCACGCCTGTTATTTACATTGCTTCAGGTTGGGGAGGTGGCGCTGCATGCATTTGGACCCACCAAGAGAGGTGTGTTTTACGTGTCATCCTTCTGTGTAGGATACTAAGTCGGTATTGTGGTCCTTGGTACTTGCAATGCTGTGGTTGTTGGTTCAATTCCCACTGTGGGCCAGGGTGTGAAGCATGAAAATGACGCTGCTGAATGACTACATAGTGATATCTGACTTTAACGCTGAACCAAGTGTTTTCTGGGGCCTCAACAGGGTTGTCGAGGACATTTAATGCAGGGCTGGATGAAAGACTTAATCAGACATACCACAACTCCTGTGAAGAGGAAGAGGTGAGATTATTCTTATAACCTGTGGGCAATGATCTTACATCTAAAACCAGCTCAGAGTTACAGCCCTGTTGTCCTTCCTCTAACAGGATCTCATCAAGTCTCATGAGGATATGCCTGGCAGCTCAGAAAGTAAGACCCACACAGCAAACGATCAGTATTACACACATCACACAAACAGAGCCACTGAGTGTCATGTACAGTTTGGACTAGATGAAATTTCGGTACAAATGAGATCTTACATTGAACTACCAAAACAATTTGAATTGAAATCTTGTGATTTTTATATTTTCATTTCCCCTCTTCCTCTCTATCAGTAACAGCTTGTGAAGCGTTGGGAACTGTGATTATATCATACATTGAAATAATTTTTTTTGTGCCTGAGATGTCTTACTGAGATATGTCTTTCTAGCCAGTCAGTTTGCATTGAGTTGTAGTTTCCTCATACTATCTTTAGGCATGGGCAGTACTTTCCCTCGAACCTTAAACCCTATTTTTTTCAAAGTAGACTAGTTCACACAATTTCGTTCTACTTCGTTAAGGGAGGAAGGGAAGGAGACAAGTCATTGTTTAAAATTTGGTTTGTGTGAAGAGTTTGTGTGCAGGCCAAAAATTAGTATCGACAACCACAGGTGTCGTTGGGTACACCAGCAGCACCGCAGAGGGATACCGCCATTCAAATGAGTAAACGAGTTACCTAAACTCTTGTCTTGCGATCTCAAGTTGAGGAATGACAGATGTTAACATGTTAATATTAACTTGAAAAATGCCAGTTCTAGATATGCTGACCTAGAGGTCCTGCAACCAAACTAATAGTTACTGGGTGCCAAGATTTCTAACTTAATTATCTTAATTACCATACCTGATCCATGCTAACACAGCGTAGCTACAGCCCGGCAATACAGCAAGACATGCACACACACCAAGACACAAGCACACACTTGCATTCCCTCACTCATTGAGTGTTAAATGTAAACCTAGATTGGAAGACCAGCTGTCTAATCTACCCAACGAATCACATCGCATGCGCTTGGACGCTGACGGATTTCCCCAATGACATCAAATGCCACGCCTCCATCTGGTAAACCGCTCTTTCAAAAAAACAATTGAAAGCTTACGAACCACAATAGTAAGGCACGCGTGTCCCCTATGAAAGATGCTACGGCGCTCCCGTACATGGCCGTCCTAATCGAGGCGCGTGTGTTTGAACAGTGTGTCTGACAGGTGGGACCTGGACTGCGGGGCTGCGGCATGCCAACCGGGGCCTGGTATGGTTGCGGCTGGGGTTGGACACGTGTCCGCTGACTGCCAAGTGGATAGCATCGAGTACGTGACGCTGACGGTCAACGTGTCCCACGCTGACACATGGTGGCTCTACACCTGTAAATACGACTGGAAAGCGATTCGGCTACTCAGTCCACCCTCCAACGTCACCGCCTGGGTAACGGGGACAGAGCTGCTGGTGCATTGGGATCACCCTCCCTTTATGCACAAAAGCAGTTCTTGCCTCAACTACGAGCTTGACATCAATGGCCAGGTAATGGTCATGATACCTGGGAGAGGTCCTTTTGTATTGGTATTGGTGCTTGCTTGGTGTTATAGTAAGAGGCTAAGGTGTGCATGTCCCTAAAAAGGTGAGGAGCTTAGGAGGAGATGAATACATGATTCACAAGGAGATTGTGGACCCCACACAATCCTACAACGTGAAGGTCAGGGTGAAGAACAACAAAGACTGCTTAGGATATAAAAACTGGAGCAACTGGAGCAATACTACCAGTAAGTTTTCCTGTCACTGACATATTTAAAATGTCAAACTCAACAAGAAATCAGATATAAAATGAATAATATTTTTCTGTCAGTTCATTCTGATAACACCACCATGTGTTTGTTTGTGTTTTCAGCAGTGGCACCACCCAATCACCACGTGACGTTCTGGGGAGTCGCCCATATCGTTCTGGGGATTCCCTTAGTCCTCCTGGTACTACTGCTCCTCATCCGACATCAGAGGTATTCTGATGGATTCTTCAAAATAAAAGTAGAGTAAGGGAGAGAGATCAAAAAGAAACAGAGGTATCTATTGAAATGAGAGAGGGAGGGGACAGAGAATGAAGACAGACCCATGAACGAAAGACTAATACAGAAATGTAAGGGAATAAGTGCTGAGGTAATTTGAGCGTCTCACCACAGACCACACAACTGTTTTCTGTGAAACAGAACTTCCTTCAAACGAGAGAGGTGGAAAACACCCATTATTCTTAGATATTGACAGAAAAGGGGAAAAGCACAAATGCACAAGGGATTTCAGAGTAACTGGTGCCAAAAGTATTATACACAGTTTATGTGTTCTCTATAAGTGTAATGGTAATAATGCAGAGACTGTGATTGTCTGGCTGCTGAATGGCTGTGTTGTGCCTGGTTTCAGGGATCGTCTTTTCCCCCCCATCCCTGGTCCCACACTGAAGATAAAACACTTTTTGGAGATAGACAACCGATTTCAGGTGAGAAAACATCCGCACAAACATCGCAGAATGGCAAGAGAATGTTGGATCACCTGTATCATTCTGTATCTCTGGTGAAGCTAACAAAGCTTCTCTCTTTTGCACAGTATGTCCCTCAGACGCAGCTGTCCAAGTGTGTTGAGGAGATCACAGTGGTGGAAGAAGCTGAGGAAATTCCCGACAAAATCACCAATTTGAAGACCTAACTAAAATCCAGTCATCCTAAACCCCTTGTTTAAGGATCTGTAAGAATGATCTCCAAGGCGGAAGATGCAGGAATAACAATTCGTTACAGCCTACCCAATTGTTTCAAATCTTTAAGAAAAAGGTGCTCATTTTCAGACTTTATTCAGTTAATTATCAAAATGCTTCAATTTGTGCTTCAGAACAGACTTCTAGTTTGTGCTTCATAAATTAACATTTATTTCCTTCACTTTTAGATTCCCATTTTGTTTCACCTCCATACACTGACAGGAAAAGCTGAATTATTTTTTTTGCCCACTTTGAGACAGAATTCTTTTTTTCTTGCTTCATTTTGAAACAGCATATGCCCTTGTCAGTGTGTGCGGTTGCGTTTTTCTAAGATGTGTAACTGTAGCAAGGAGTGAGAGAAAGTGGCTGAAGGTTTACCAGGGGACTAGGGGACAGCAAGGAAAATGA
>JACXGK010000452.1:69753-91595 GCA_016801125.1 Novumbra hubbsi
CAGGGGTTCCAGGGTACATCTAGACCCAGACCTCAGGGATGCCCAGAATGACAGGGGTTCCTGTCAGATCATGTCAGACACACATTTCTACAATGTTCTTGTAAAGTATAATTTATAACCTGTACAGTAAAATGAAGCCTATCTGACTATTCATCCCTTTATGGGGAACAGGGGAAATCCAATCACTACAGATAAATGTCTACAATATCATGCATGTAGTTACATTTCAGTTAATTCTATTTCCCACCTCTCCAAGTGAGCTCAGGACGGTGGGGTTGATGACCCACATCTGGTGTTCCAGATCTTTAGAGAAGCAAAGGTCACGCAGGGGACCTGATTAAACTCACCAAGGGTGGAGACTTGGTGGGGCCAGACGTTCCTCTTCGTCGAATACACTTTTAATCTTCATAAACCGATTTTTTTTATTTCACTACATAGTTGTTTGCAGTGATAGAAATGATACTGGTGGAGATGAAACAGCTTTACAAAAAACCTTCTTAATTAAATCTCCAACTGGATTGGGGAGATCATAATTAGAATGTATCCAGTGGCCATTCCAGGGATGGTATAGATCACAGAGAGCAGTGGCAGAAATATAAATATTCCGGGGCCATTGTTTAGTTTGATCCATTTGCCCAGGTTAAATACTGTATCTTCTACAGTGTTGTTAAACATTTAATATTAGCCATGATGAGACCAGAGTTTTTCAAATCTATTGAAAATGTGAATAATGAAAAAGAAACATACCTCAGGGAGTAAGCAACCTTGTTGTTTTACTGTATATTTTACAGTAAATATTTAGCCGTAAAACTCATAAGCTTGTATGCAGGTGTGCATCATTTTTTTCAGAAACAAAAAGTGGTCTCCTTTTATTTGAGTAAAATCAGGTATGCCAATTGAGGACAAATCAAAGAAAAAAGAGAACTTCTTAATCCTGCAGTGAAAAATGATATGGGAGCTTTTGTGGGGATTGTCTTGTTGTGTTAGTAGAACAGACTGGAGCTAACTGAAGAAGAGTTGTTGAATTTCCTTGCTCTGTTAGTAGGACTGACTGCGGCTAACTGAAGAAGAGTTGTTACATTTCCTTGCTGTGTTAGAGGTACAGACTGGAGCTAACTGAAGAAGAGTTGTTACATTTCCTTGCTGTGTTAGAGGTACAGACTGGAGCTAACTGAAGAAGAGTTGTTGAATTTCCTTGCTGTGTTAGAGGTACAGACGGGAGCTAACTGAAAAAGAGTTGTTACATTTCCTTGCTGTGTTAATAAAACAAACTGGAGCTAACTGAAGAGGGGATGTTGAATTTCCTTGCTGTGGTAGAGGTACAGACTGGAGCTAACTGAAGAAGAGTTGTTGAATTTCCTTGCTGTCTTAGTAGGACAGACAAAAGTAAGCAGAGTTGCATACTCACTAAGGTAAAACCTAAGTTGTCCACCAGGTGGATCTCTTCTGTCAAACCCTCTGGTTTCACATGGAAGCAGTAGTGGCCATCGCATTAGTGGCTGGTTTTAATTGTAGGATCACCATCTAGTACAACTAGATCTAGTACAACTGTTAGTACCTCCTACCTACATTTTGAACTGGCAACACACCTGAATTTTGATTGGTATTGGGGCTAATAAGTCTGAGACAGGTTGATGTCACTATTTTAAAACATGATGTTTATGGAGAAGCTTCTAAATGTCAGTATAGTGAATATGTGACTAGAGTGTGCACCTTCAAACAAGAAAGTGAGTTGACATTCCATTGAAAATTAGCCGTCAACCGTCATTTACACAATAAACAATGTCTGCACTGTATTATGATCTTAATTTAATGGACAACAAATATATTTGCTTTTCTTTCAAAAACAAGGACATTTCTTTGTGACCCCCAACAGTTGACAGGTAGTGTAATCAAGTGAAATAAGTCGGTCTATTTTAACACACAGACATATACTTGTGACATTTCTGAGTTGTTCATTTGTAAATATTTTCTCTAAGGCACTGTACATATATCTCATTGAAATACGAATAGTTATTCACAAAGGTGAGTACACCCCTAAGTGAAAATGTCAGAATTGGGCCCAATTAGCCATTTTCCCTCCCCTGTGTCATGTGACTCGTTAGTGTTATAAGGTCTCAGGTGTGAATGGGGAGCAGGTGTGTTAAATTTGGTGTCTCCTACTGGTCACTGGAAGTTCAACATGGCACCTCATGGCAAAGAACTCTGAGGATCTGAAGAAAAGAATTGTTGCTCTACATCAGGGGTCTCAAACTGCTTTTACGGAGGGCCGAGTGTCTGCAGGTTTTAGTTTTTTCCTGTAAATTGGTTCCAGGTTCAGACCTAAATAACCAGATGAGGGTAGACCTAACCAATCAGTGACATAATGAATCAATCAAGTACAAGGTGAGAGTGAAAATCTGCAGACACTCGGCCCTCCGTGGAACGGTTTGGAGACCCCTGGCCAAGACCTTGAAACGGAGCTGCAACACTCACTACTTTACATCGTAGCAAAGTGTCATGTCTTCAGTGTTGTCACATGAAAAGATTTAATCAAATATTTACAAAAATTGTGAGATCTGTATTGGAAAAACCATTAAGAAAAGTTTTTGTATGTAGTCTCCCCATTTCATGAAACTAAAACTTCTTGGACCATCGGCTTTACAGCTGTTTTGTATTAAGTTATTTGTCCACATCAGGGGTGCCCAAAGTGGAGCAGGGGGGCCCAAACTAGAGACCTTTGATTTGGCCTGCCAAGCCATATAATATAATACAGTTTGGTATAACGCAACATTACTTTCGGCCCACGGCCCTCAGTCAAGTTTGATTATTGGCCCTTCATTGGAACACATTTGGCCTCCCTGGTCTTCATCATTATGCATATATTATTTTGCACCAAAGTTCAGACAAACTCAAGCCAGGGATGAAGCCAGTGTGATAAAAATGTATTGATTTTACTCTTCCTGAGCCTTTCGTTTTAAAGACTTAAATAACAGCCTCATCCAGCGTAGGTGAAAGAGCTCCCTGATAACTGGCCAGAGGTAATATTTTGTCAATGAAAAGTGAGAGAACCAGGTAAATGTTTTGTAGAATTCACAGGGGATTGAACCATGAGGTCGTGTTTCTATTCAAGGTTTCCATTGTTTCTTGTACTTCTCAGCTACATTTCCACATTCAGAAAGTCAGGATCCTTAATTCAGGGACAGGTTCAGTACTCTCCTCCAAAACGTTATATATTTAAAATGATTAGAATCTGCTTTAAATGTACTTTAAGAATATTAGAACTAACAATCTATAACTGATGTAATTGGGAAATTAAATGACCTCCCTGGTCTTGAGACTGAGGTTTTTATTGTAGCTCTCAATTGTCTAGACAACTGTTCTCAATGTAGATCTCAATGGGTTAGACAACCCCACACAGTTGTCTAGCCCATCATTTGTAAGGTTTCTTGCTAAATTATTAGTATTTGTGACTATTAAAGACATTATTAAAAGAACTGGGGCTGTAAGTGTTTTTATTAACTGTCATTGGTTCTCCTGTCAGGGTTCCACTCTACCTGACTGTTTCTGGTCCGTTTGCGCCCTCTGGTGGCCTGTGAGCGATGTGCTTCTCCCAGTCACAAATCACACCGTCATCAAGCACCTGGCCACCTGCGCACACCTGTCCCTCATCACACTGATCACTGTCCATACTTAGTCACCCATTTCCCTTTGCCCAGTGTCAGTTCAAACAAAAATACTACGCTAGTTTGTCACAGCTTGTATTTGTTATTGACTCCTGCGTCTCAACGCATCTTTCCAGCCTTTGTTCTCACCAGACATATATATATATATATATATACCTATATACCTGCTCCTACACTCCTGGACGTTTACCCTCATCAGTAATTCGAGTTCAACCTTCAACTACTCAGTTACCACTACGGATCCTTACATCGATCCTCCTCAGGAGTTGTTTTCCTCAGTCGTGCGTTTGGATCCACACCATCACCTGTTCACGCACAATCCTTACATCTCCCTGTGCATGTGTACTACCTACTTATCGTTACAATAGTAACTCCCTTAGTCATGTACAAACGTGGGCACGGTCAAAGTCACACAAATGAGACAATGGTTGTTGACCTTGAATGGCTATATAAAAAAAAACAGTATTTGGGCAATAATTAAGAAGTTCAATTCAATTGACCACCTGGTGAACTGGTGCAGACAGAACAATCGGGAACTCGACGCTCTGAAGACAGTGGAGATGGCTGTGGATTTTAGGAAGAACCCACCCCCATCACTTTGTGTGACTCCCCAGTCACCACTGCAGAGTCCTTCCGCTTCCTGGGCATCATGATCACCCAGGACCTCAAGTGGGAGCAATACATCACCTCCATTACCAAAAAAGCACAGCAGAGGATGTACTTCCTGTGGCAGCTGAAGAAGTTCAACCTGCCAAAGACCATGATGGTGCATTTCTACACAGCCATTAAGTCCATCCTCACCTCCTCCATCACCATCTGGTACGCTGCTGCTACTGCCAAGGACAAGAGCAGACTGCAGCGTATCATTGGATCTGCAGAGAAGGTGATTGGCTGCAATCTGCCATCCCTTGAGGACCTGTACACCACCAGGACCCTGAGGCGCGCTGGAAAGATTGTGGCTGACCCCTCCCACCCTGGACACAAGCTGTTCCAGCCACTCCCATCTGGCAGGAGGCTACGGTCCATAAGGTGAGTTTCTTCCCCTTCGGCACCTGGCCTCATCAACAAGGCCAGACGACCCCACTGACATTGACACTGTCTGCCCCATAACTTAAACTCATAACTTGAATTTTACATAATGCATTACATGAATGCACTTCTTTGGACTTCCTTCCTGCACATTGCACTTTTCCACTTATTAAGTAAATGTTGGCACATTTTATATTTACTGTCATTTCAATTTTTTGCTTTATACCTCATACCACTTACTGTGTTTTTCTGTCATGCAACATAGCACCGAAGAAAATTCCTTGTATGTTTAAATGTAGTTGGCAATGACTCTGATTCTGATTCAACTGAAGCTGTGATAAACATGCCTAAATGAAGTCCCAAGTGACCCTAGGTTTGCCCTCACACACAGTGAGAATACGTTTTTAGAAGTCAAGGGTCCTCAAGAATCTGCAATGTTGGTTGAATATTCGGCACAGTCTCCAAAATTATAATTAAAGTTACCTCAATGCCAGGAGGCTATTTGTCTTGCCCAAAAAACCTCTACATCAACAAATGAACGTCAACGGCTAGAGTTTTATAGGTATTATTCAAACTTTGATAGGAACCTGGGTTCTACAGTGAGATGCCTTGTCTCGATGAGAGCAGACTCTGTGCGCAGTGTGGGTGAGTGTTTAGGGTTTAGTTAATGCAATGTCCTTGTACAAAGTCTTAGCAACTCAACCCTTGTGTTGTCTTAGGGGTCAAAAACGACACGTCACTATGTTTATCAGCAGAGAAAACCCACTAAATGTTATTTTTTTTACCTGAAAATGAATGACTTTTCTTAAAGTGACCCCAACATTAGAAAAAGTGAAATTTGTCTTTGTTCACATTTCCATGAAGGCTGCACACCACTAGGGTACTAAGATTGTCTTAGGAGTCATTTTTGACCCGGCAGTTATAAAACCATTATACACACCTAAAAACAAAAAAGAGACACACACACATACATACACATACACACACTCACATGCACGCACATACAATAAGATATTTAGATCATTTGTGCCTTTGATTGAACTCAGACTAGACTAAAACTCCCATCCACGACCCCACACAGGACTCAAGTTCACAGACAAAAAAAATATATTTCAGACCAAGCAAACAAAATTTCAGACAAAATAAACACTTCTTCACAGCATTGTTTACAAATGGGGAATACAGTCAGAGGCTATAAAGGTGCTGCAAATGACAGTACCCCCAGTTCTCTCTTTGCTGAAGTCCTGAGTGCACATTTCAGTGCCCAACAGATCATACATATGATTAATTCAGATGTCCAGGAGGAACAAGAAAAGTATTTAGAGGAGATATCGGAGGAAGAAGAAGATGGGGAGACATTTTTGGCAAAGAACAGCCAATTAACATGGTCCTCGTCACCATATGACGACCAGGGAAGGATGGCAGCACAATGTCATAAGGATGACCCAGGGCCCACAAGACATGCAGTTGCCCAGGACATCGTCTCAACATTCAACTTGTTTATCACACCAGCCATCAAGGAAACAGTGCTAGAGATGACATATTTGGAGGGTTCGCGTAAATATGGAGACAACTGGCAAAGGATGGGTGAGATTGATCTGCATCCTACATAGGGCTGCTAATCTCAGCGGGTGTGTACAGGTCCCGAGGTGAGGCTACATACAGTCTCTGGGATGCAGAGAGTGGAAGGGCACCCTTACGTGCCACAATGCCACTGAGAGTCTTTCACACATTCTCAAGAATGCTAAGATTTGATAAATGTGAGTCAAGACGTGTGAGAGACAAACTGGCGGCCATAAGCGATGTCTGGGAGAAGGGGGTGGAGCGTCTGCCGTACCTCTACAACCTGGGCCTGATGTAACAGCTGGGCCGGGCAAGAGGAGGAGATGCCAATTCTGCCCCTCAAAGTAAGACTGTAAAACTAATACTATGTGCTGCACATGTGAGAAATACATCTGTAAAATCCACGCGCACACACTTGCATACTGTCCTACATGTGCTGAATAGAGTGGAGTGATTTATGTTCTTCACGTTATTGTTTTGAATCTTTTATTTTATTTGTATTTCTTGTTTATGTTCATACACCTTGTGGGTGGTGGCAATGGTTAGAAAAATAGGAGACTAGTATTTTGCAGTTGAATTCCTCATTGTACAGTTTATAAGCACCATGTTGCCAAAATGGTTAAAAACTGTTGTTGTTTCCTTTCTAAAAATGCATTCAAAACTACTTTCTGTACATTTCTGAAACTTTCTTAGGCTATAAAAGTGCTCTCTTGCTAAACAATTAATGTTTGCACCTATGCAGTACTTTTACCAATAATAATAAACCTCTACTTTAGTAAAGAAAACTATTATGACAAATGTGTTCACTGAAAAAATGCAGTCTTTCTGCACTCTGAAAAAGCAAAACCCACATATTCACAAAGTTTGTGATGAATGACAGGTTGTTTATTCATGCAAAATAGATTTGGGGATTAAAATTAAATTGAGCTGCTGTATTTTAGGGGTTTGGTGAAGGTGGGTAATTTTTTACCCTTAGGACAAGGGGAGTATACAGAATCTTAAGACAACACAAGGGTTCAATTCCATTATACCCATTCAAGATTAAGAAATTAATATGCCATTTATATAGCTATTTTTGTGTTTAAGCCTCTGTTTTAGATGTCCAGTGTAACAATTTCCATACGTCCAGATATATTTTAAGAAAAGCAGTTTTTTATTGCAGTGACAGTGTTTTCATTGAGCAAATCTTACACAGATATACAAGAACAGAAGAGATGCACAGAGGGATGCACAGAGGGAAAGACAGGCGCCAATGTCAGTGTGTATGTGCGCTTATAGTGTAGATGAAGACATACATCCAAGCAAATGCTTGCACGAAAAGACTCACACAAACACACCAACACACTTCAAAGCATCCCTCTAAGTGCAACCGCATTTCTTTGCAGTAGAACCACAGACAGAAAAAAGGGTGCACTTCTGTAAACAACAGAAGCTTTGTCTACACACACTTTCTAAATCAGGTCATAGAGAAATGATCCCAGTGTAAGGATATGTTGGTCACATTTCCATATAGGCCGTCTCTGTTGGAAAAACAACAACCATTAAACCTATACATATGTTACAAGCCATGTGTGTGTTTGTGGATGTGTGTGTTTGTGGATGTGTGTGTGACCTACCAGCTGGCAGTGTGCCGTCTCTCAACTGTGTTTTGTCTAGGGGGTGTCTGAGCGGCGGTATGCTTCCAGCATCTCCACTTCTACACCTTTCAATCAGCCTCTCTAGAGTCCCAAAACACTCCAGCCTCCCTCCAGGGGCATTCTTCACACACACACACACACACACACACACACATACATGCTGTTATGGGCTGTACCTTCATTGTCAACCTGTTCATGGTTAAAAACGGAGGCTATTCTCACATAAATATTACAGCGTGTTTAAGTGAAAGTGTGTGTGTGTGTGAATGGTTTGGTGGGATCACAAGTTATAAAAGTTCAGAGCCAATTACCTGGATTTTCCATCCTTCTGAGGAGTGCTGGATTCTGGAAGTATGGACGAATGGTGTATTTCTGATCCAGAGACAAGATCAATCAAGACCAGTCAGCAGGATCACCTCACGTCACAAAAGGTTAAAAAGTACTGGTTGAAGAACACAATCCATTTACTCTGAAATTGCTCCTAGTTATAAATATATCTGCAAATCTCAGAAACCTACAATACATCTTTTTTATACAGATCTAAATTATTATTATTACTTTAATTAAAATCATTTTAATCAAATGGTCCTAACAAAGTCTAGTTTACATTAAATACTTGTAATCCGTTGTCCTGTAAACCATGATTAATGAAGAAAATATCAATGTTATAATAGAAACTGTGTATGTGTTTGATCTAATAACAGCCGGTAGATGTAAACTCGAATGTCTAATTTGTTTCCATAAAGACTGAAAATTCAATATCTACATTTCCAAAGTGTAAGAATACTATAGAATTGTTTATAAATTAATTACATTTTATTGTATACATGTGATGTGACTTCAGAGCTCAAAGTTAATACTTGGTGAAATCACCTTTAGCCACCATTAAGTACAGTGAATCATTTTCAATGATATTACAAAAAAGCTTGGTAATAACTCTAAACGTAATGTGGATTGCATTTATTGAAATTGCTCAAGCGTAATACAGCAAATAAAAGGAAGAAAACTGCTGAACAAAATCAGTCTCAACGTTTAAATATTGCTACTAAGTAAAGATTTCCAAACAAATTTACTGTTTAGTTTGTCCAAATGACAAACTTTTAAAAAGTGCTATTTAAAAAAATATATTATATTAAATTATCCACAGCTACAATTGACTGTCAAACTGTATTTGACTAATAAATATTCCCGGGGTGTACAGAGATGCAACAAAACATCGGAACGTGTTCAATGAGTTGCATAGATTAATTGGAAACAAATCTAATGTAATCCTTTATAGCTTCCAGTCCAGCAAAATGTGCAGACTTTTACTAGCGACCGTAAAAAACACTATTTTATAACATAGCTGAAAGAACGACGACAGGTAGGCATGTATTTCTTAAAAAAAACACACACACATTGGCTGTAAAAAACGCACAAAAAAGCAACTCACCTAACGCATAGGCAGTAGACTCCCTGCAAACTCTCGCTATCCCGCAGGAGAAAGCTCCCTTCTGTGCCATGCCGTTCCAGCAGCCTCTCCGTCTCCCGCTTACTGATTTTACCATAGTAGATTGAACTGACCAGCTCGCTCTCTCTCTCCGGCTGGGGCAGCTGAGGACTAATAGCATGCCTGCGTTCCATGGCATCTAGATATTTGTAAAAAATGGCTCACATCGACTGAAGGAACGGCGTAGGGAAGGATGCGAAACAGGAACAAATACCACCAAAGTCGGTCGCTTTTTTTTTGTGACAACTGCAAAAACTGTCATATACAAGGCCTTTGCGGACAGACCACTTAATTCACTGACACTGACAGACGGAAGTGTGTGCAAGACGTGTACAGTTCTCAATTTCGATGTTTCGATGATTTTTTTAAAGGGAGATGATCTTAGTATGAATTGAAAATTAAAAAGAACTTCCGTCGTGACTGTGGTGTGACCTGTTTATCATAATAAATACAAGGTTAGGGTTAGGATCGTGGGTCATCTCTTTGAAAATATTTGCAATTTACAGGCTGTTTTAAATTATTTTCAGGATTATTGTTGTGTACATTTTCTTCTTTTTCTAGAAACCGCAGGAGCATGGTTAAACAATGGTAAAGGAATGGAAATATGAGGACTTTAATGTATGAAAATATTATTACTCTACTTTAGTTTTTTTATCCTTCCCTCCCTCCCTCCACATTTACCACCAGACATGCTTTTTCTAAGATACGTATGCTCTTTTAACCCCTGTCCTAACCGACATCGCTTAAACATACCCAACCTCTCACCCCCCACCCCCCTGCTTTGTCTGCGGTGTGACAGTGCCTTAGCTGCATGCATCTCATGGGAAACTTCAACCTAAACAGGAAGTCAAAAACCAAGGTCAGAGTGCACAACTTCCACAGTGCACCAGTTCCGTCATAGCTTTAGTTAGTAGTCAATCACAACACAAACACAATACAATAATGTCCTGAGCTTTGTGTGTTCACGAGAACAAAACAAACTTGCCTCCGTTGAAACATTTTAACTGAGCTAAACCACACCCAGTAAATCCCAGTGCTAACCAAGTGTAACCTTAAGGTACCCTGGGAGTCTACTGTAGATTGACCAAAGTTTAACAAATGGGCCAGATTAATACATGGCTAGTGGTGTTTTCCCACTAGATATAATCTATCACTGTCCTATGGCTTGTGAAGTGTTCGATACCTTGTTAAATGTAAATGCTAGGAAAGATGCAGGGCCTGATGAACTTGACCCATGACAGCTAGTTTAGGCAGCTTCATTTTATCTCTAGTGCAGCTACATACATCTTTAATCTCATGATAACTACTGGGATCCGTCCTAACATTTGGAAAACAGAAGAAAATGGTGGGTTTAACCAATGCATTTCAGTCTGGTTTAATAGTTGGGCATAGTATAACAGCAACCACATTGATAGTGTGTGACCTTGCTAGGGCCTTGGGTAAGAAACTAAGTTGAAGACCATGGCAACACCTTGATCTCTTAATCGTGTTCATCAAACCATCCCTCAAATGTGTGCAGTGTGTCAGGGCACATTATCCTGCTGAAAGAGGCCACTGCCATCAGGGAATAGCATTACCATGAAGGGGTGTAACTGGTCTGAATCAATGTTGAGGTAGGTGGCACTTGGCAAATTGACATCCACATGAATGCCTGGACCCAGGGTTTCCCAGCAGGACCCAGGGTTTCCCAGCAGGACCCAGGGTTTCCCAGCAGGACCCAGGGGTTCCCAGCAGGACCCAGGTGTTCCCAGTAGAACATTTCCCAGAGCATCACACTCCGTCCACCGGCTTGTCGTCTTCCTCCAGTGCGTCGTAGTGACATCACTTTCTCAGGTGCGCTGATAGAGACCTGAGACTTGTACTAGTGCACCTAGCACCCATAATACAGACCCCTAATTAAGAATTAGGGGTCTGTGTCAGTTTAGCTACTGACACAGACCCCAATGCTATTGAGTTCAAATGAGTGACATTTTGGTTTTTTAACCTGACCCCTAATTCATAATTATTAGAACATGACAGTGTAATTGAGCCTGGACCACATCTGCTGTCTAACCTGACCCCTAACCTTAATCATTGCAACATGATAGTGTAATTGAGCCTTGACCAATTGCCTTCTAACCTTATCCCTAAGCTTAATCAAAGTGGAATTTTACGGGCTGCATTTTCAGTCAATTTATGATTTTTGACACAAATCAAAGCTCCCTAAAACGCACAAAATCCATAGCAATTATTTTTTTTTCCAAATTGAGTGTGACACTGTGTTGTGAAGGGTGTGAGCATCCATCACACTCTTAGAACTCCAGGGCTCTGAAACCTTCTCTGCCTTTCTCTAAAACACGTCCAGCTGATTCCTAGGCTGGACGTTTCATCAGGTATGCTGCCCAATGGCCACCTAAATTTAATGTAGAGCAGCGCAATATTTAAAGACTGTGAAAATAGTGTGTAGGATTTCATCAGCTTATGATTAGGTGGAATGAGGTACATCAACCACCAACATGCCTGTACCAGATATAGAAATGACGAGAAAAGAAAAGTCTTGCTGCAGAGTGTATTGTTTAAAAATGTGGTTCACATACACACGAGAGATACATGTGAAGGCTTTTTCTGTCTTTATACTTCATTTAGGACATACAAAGTGGCAGCAGGCAGCGTAGTGGTAAGAGCATCTGATCAACAGAAAGAGCACAAGATCAAACCGCCCTTCCTTGTGAGGTAAATACAATCCAGTGACTCACCTGAGCAAGCCAGTTCACCATAACTGCTCTCCAACTCGGAGCTCTGACTGTGGTTACAAAGGTGTATCTTGTGGTTAAGAGATCTGGTGCCAGCTGTGTGGATGTGATTAATGAATCGATGGCAGTTAGCGTCCACTACAGTGGCTATTAACATTAGTCATGGTTATCTGATTTAGGTCATGGAGAGACACAAATAGGGACTGAAATAACAAATATTGATGGCACGATTTTCATAATTGTTTTGACATGGAGTCTTCAGATCACCTTGTACTTGATTGATGAATTAGGTCACTAATTGGTTAGGTCTACCCTCACCTGGTTGTTTAGGACTGAACTGGTAATCAATGTACCAGAAAAAACCTGCATACACTCTGCCCTCTGTGAAATTGGTTTGACACCACTGCCTCAGCCACTGTTTAGACCAGGGTAGGGCAAACTTTTTGGTTTGGGGGCCACATCAGGATTTTTAAATTAAATGGAGGGCCACATTTGTTTTTGTAATTTGTTAATCATGAATGATTTGAATGCCAGAAAAGAGTAAAAGTTGAAATATACATATACAATAGGTCTCTTATGTGTAAATAATAAAAATTGGGATGAATAAGAATGGGCTGGTGAGTTGTTTTTTTAATTCCCCCCAAATCTATTTTATTACCTTCGCTGGCCAGATAGAACTGCCTTGCGGGCCGCATTCGGCCCTCGGGCCATAGTTTGCCCACCCCAGGTTTAGACCAATAAAACTGAAAGTGTGTGTGTGTGTCTTGCATCTGAATGCTTTCTTTTTTTTTACTATTCCTCCCAGATATTTTGCATGTTTATTACTTGCTAGCAAATGTCATAGCTATTGATGTCACTTTATTCAAAGATTACATAAAACAAGCTTTCTTTTAAGAATAGTATCAAGATACAAAGTGATTTTCAGGTCCTGGCTGGGGGCCTCTAGGCATCTCTATGTGTCTGTGGGTCACAGTCAGGGCCTGGCTACAGAGGTGCTCTAGGCACCTCCATGTTCACTTTTTAGTTCTCCCCAATTAGAGGCAGCTGTTGTTAAGTTGCTCTGTTAACTGTTTGCTTTGGGGATCATTGTTTGTTTCAGTTTGCTGGGCCTTCTGTGTTTTACGTATCGTCAAGAAAGGAATTAAAGGATGTTTCCATTCACCTGCCCTGTGCATTGTCTCCTGCCTACCCTGCACTGTGACAAAAAAAACCAGGCAGAGGTTAATCACAGCATAGCCTCTAAGACCAGGACATGCTACGTAGCGCCTAGTACAGATTTAAGTTGGAAAACATTTTAGACAAAAGAGGCCTCACAACATGCCAACCCAACCAAATGCCTAGTTTGGGTGGGGCTCCAAAGGTTCTCGCTAAAGATGGTAATGGCTCCAAGAGACAGCGCTGTGTCATCCTCTAACTCTGAACTCATTCAACCAGTAACTAAGCTAAACAACCGTGGTGGCTGACAACACCATGCAGCTGGAAGCAGATTTAATGGTAACCAACATTTCCAAATTATAAATAGCTCACCCATCGAATGCATCTAATTGTCTACCTAGTTTGCTTGGAAAAGTTTAGTACTATATAACCACTTTACATGCGGATATTGACTTTTCTATTGCATAGAAACATGTTCTAGGCACTCTGGTGTTACTTTCTGTTTCCAGTAATTATGTTAGAAAAATGGTGTCTGTCTTGTGGTAAACTAGTTTAAAAAAATGTCTTTAACAAATTCCACATTACTTGCAAACTTAGAACTATGAAATGCCATAAATGTTACAATATATATACTGTTTTCACATTTTAATTTATAACAATATGTATCATACTTTAGGAAAGTGTGTATTACAGGTGAAGTTTTGTTATTGTCGATTTTTCCTTTTGTTTTATTCCTTGATGTGAATGTTTTTAAAATTGGCAATTGACCTCCTAAACCTGACCTAAGAAATCCATATTGGTCACTTTCTAGAAATCCACATTTGTCACTCTCTAGAAATCACTTAGCACGTTGGTCTATAATGTACCAACCCTCCCACCCACATTCCATGATATCAAGAATTTCTCCCAAAGGTATTAGCCAACCATATACAATTCCTAGAGCAGCAATCCTAGACATATTCCACTGGCTGTAAGGTTGCACTAGTGACAGTATGACAGTACAGGTAATGTTATTGCTATGACATTGGGAGTTGACTGGCAACCACCAGTGTTCCCCATTCTCTCCAGGTAAAACCAGTAGTTTCAGAGACCAATTACAAACATCAATAGATCACAGTACTGATATTGTCATTATCAGACAATACATCAGTGATTGTTACAGATTTTAAAACAAATATTCCTAAGGTACAAACAAGTACACATGTTATTGTGTGTATATATAGCCTGAGCAGAGAAACAACATTCAATAACCTTGAACTAGGCTCATTTCATATTAGATTAAAGCCGTTGGTAAAAGCAGTGCATTCTTTGACTGATGTGTGCATTAAAACCACAGCAATACAATGTAAATACATGAATTACTAGACTGCCACCGACACCACAGACCAGACCAAGCACAGAAAGGGGAACATTATAGGATGAATTCCAGCAGGGAGCCAATGGAAAGTGTGTACAGCGGTGTTTCAGTCAAACAGGTGTTTGAGGAGCCTCCGCAATTCACTGACCAATCTCCTCTCAGCTTTCTCCTGACTGTCCTGCCAATCTTCAGAGAGAAAAAACAATCATGCAAATGTTTGTGGATACATGAGAGTGTGTCTTTCAGAGGCCTACCTGTATAAGAGCAGAGTACCATAGTAGAAAAGGTGACTTTGGTTCCAGACGAGTTGTCCTCAAACACAGGTTTCTCCAGACCTCTCTTCGCAAACCACTCATCCAGGACATTCCTCACTGAGGTACCTTTGTGTTGGAATGAAAAGTACTACTGTGAGTGTGTGTTTCTACGTTTGTTGAGGTGTACTCTGTTTGGGTTTACTTTGTGTGTGTGTGTGTTTACCCCGTGCGTGTGTTTACCCCGTGCGCGTGTTTACCCCGTGCGCGTGTTTACCCCGTGCGCGTGTTTACCCGGGGTGTGGTACTGACCCTTCTGGTTCTCCCCCAGCAGGCCCAGTAGGCGCTGGCTGAGTTGGGCTCTGTTGGCTTTCTTATTACCCAGACTCTGGGTCTCCATAGTATACCTACCAATCACAACAGCTTTAAGGACCGACTCTTCCAGATAACAGGGACCGCATGGGCTTTTCTGTCATTTGCATATTTAAAATACAACAAACGTTATTTCACATAATAGTGGACAGTCCCTTTAGATTTCCTTTCCCACACAGATACATTATTTTAGAAATTGTTCTCAGTGATTACCCTGAGAAACTCAGCTTGGCGGAGCTTCTGTACTGAGTTCTTTTTAAGGCAGAGTTAGCTGATGGAAGGCCTGCTCCATTCAACACATTGTTGAGCCTGTTCTCCGCCTCCTCAGCGCTGCTAGGTGGGGCCACAGGAACACTGTAGCCAATGAATGGAGCCAGTTTTGACAATGCCTTCTCATAGGCCGACTGTCGCGCTGCAACCTCACTGGAACCTGACAATCAGATCAATGTGACCCAGTTCATTCATTCAGTACAATTATTTATTTAAATCTGCTATTCTCATATGATAAAAAAAAAATGCATTCCAACTAACCCTGTCCGCTGTAGGTGAAGACACAGGTGATGTCTTTGAGGGAGCAGTAGAACTGGCCTTTTTCTGATTCCTGTACGTCCTCCTCAGGCAACTGGAACTTCTGCTGCTGAAAAAACATCTTTATCTTCGCTGTGAACTGACTCACATCTATAAAGAGAAGGAAATGTGGATTGAGATCAGTGAAAGAGGACAGTAGGAAGTTAATTACGTTGGTAAGATGATTTATTGTATTGTAACCAGTCAGTATGCTGATATAATGTGTAAATGGTCATTAATTAGTCATTTTCTTGACTGGACGACCATATGAGGTTGAACTTTGAGAATGTGCTACTTAGGTACAATTAATTTGATTGGCTGATCCATTCATTGAAGAAAGGAATGACTGACCTGTGCCAGGCAAGTAGATGTCACCCGCTGTACCCAGACTGTGGTAGGCTAGGCGGATGGCCTCTTTCTTAGTGCTGAAAGGGGTCTGGTTTCGGAAGTTGTAATGCTCTAGTTGGACCTCCACACTCCAATCAAACAGCTTTGCACACACTTCCTCACACACAACACACGGTGGCTGTAGACCGAACGACTCCAGACAGCTGCGGACTTCTGATGTACAGAAAAATCCACAGGAAAACCACACATGAACACATATCAAAGTATGTTAAAGGTGCTGGTGAAAGAGGTTCTTTGCTGACCATTTACAGACACTCTTTACAGGCACAGAACCATTCTAAACGAGGTGAATCCCACCTCCCACCTCCCCCTTGGCGGATCTCTTAGGAAGAGGCGGACCAGGATTTTCACCCCGCGTCTCCGTGTCAACAGCAACTCTGACTGACAACTTGTCAGCCTGTTGAGCAGAACCAGATGTTTCCCTCGTCCCCTGACCTGCTGCTGTGGGGACAGAGAACATGGGATAGAAAGCTTGAGAATGTGAAAGACATTTTACATTGTCTCATTTAGCTCACTATTCACATTAGATGTTGAAATATGCAACTATTGATTACAGCTTTTTGGGCACTTTTGAAACTTTACCTTAATAAAACATGCAAAGCAAGCTAGACGGTAAAATGTATGGCTGTAGTGATCGTTGATTGGTCAATAGCAATGCAATTGTATTAGCATAGTTCAATTTATCTGCTTTGTTTTGGTCCTGCTTTGTCCATGCCCTGAAAGGCATGCTCACTTTGCCCAACATGTCTCTGCAGCAGGACATGCTTGCCGCGGGAATGAATTGGCTGCGTTGTGTCAACGCCTCCAACAGATGCCTGGAGGATGCACTGTTCAGGTAAAAACGTCCCAGGGGCCAGACTAACCGCCTCCCGTGCCGATCTTGTTATCCTCTGTCTTGTACTGTGGCTTGCCGCCTCCTCCATGCTTGGCCAGCAGTTCCTGGAGTCTCCCCTTGTGGTTCTGGCTCGCTCCACTGATGTCCTGACCCACAACCCCACTCACCACCCCGGTCAGATGCTTCAGGGCCTCCCTTGCAGCCCAGTGCTCAGCCTGCTGTTTTTTAGGGGCTGCTTCTGTGAGGGTGAGAGTGAGGGTGAGAGTGAGGGTGAGAGTGAGGGTGAGAGTGAGGGTGAGAGTGAGGGTGAGAGTGAGAGTGAGAGTGAGGGTGAGAGTGAATGAGTGAGTGAGGGACACAGACAGAGTGAGGGACACAGACAGAGTGAGGGGCACAGACAGAGTGAGGGGCACAGACAGAGTGAGGGGCACAGACAGAGTGAGGGGCACAGACAGAGTGAGGGGCACAGACAGAGTGAGGGGCACAGACAGAGTGAGGGGCACAGACAGAGTGAGGGGCACAGACAGAGTGAGAGAGAGAGAGACAGAGACACCGGAAGGGGTGAATGTGAGACATCACAACCAAAATATTTTTCATGGTAATAAGTTTGGCATAAACTCTGACCTGGGCTGTGGAAAGTGAGCTTGCCTACGATTCCCAGAGTACATCTGTGCTTTCCTTCCATTGTTGTTATACAATCCTCTACTGGGGGGACAGACTGTGCCTGTCTGAAAAACTCCAACACACTCTGCTTCTCACCACCTGGATGACAGTCACAATGACATCCAAGAACCAATAAAATAGGACGATGTCACAGTCAACGAAGGTCAGCCTGAAGTTCTCCCCCACATCCACGGTGTTGCATACCTGCTACAGTTGGAGGATCCAGGGCCATGGCCAGGTGCAGACTACTGTAGGCTGCCTGAAGCGCACCCTCCAGAGTGGAAGCCTCCTGTGGGACAAGGTTCTTCTGGATATGTACCGCCACACAGGAAAAGAACTGGCAGCTGTCTGATGAGGACAGATGAAAGACCCTGGATTCTTTCATACTGTTCTGTTTTCTTCATTTGACAAGTAATGTGAGTTGCAACTGGATTCTATGTACCTGAGGAAATGCTGCGCTCCTCTTGGAGGTTGGTTGTGGCTTGGCCGGGGTCTGACTCGGGGGCACCTTCCCCCTGGGTCTCCATGGTAACGTTTTCCGGGACAACTGCATCCATGACAACCACGGTGTTCCTGTTGACAGTGGTGTCCATTGGGTCCATAGTAACCGAGGTGTCCATGGGTGTCACTGGGACCACCTCACTCTCAGGGGGATCCAAGCGAGGTATGATGGGAGGAGGTGGGATGTTAACACAGCCCTCACCTTCCTCTGGCCAGACCCCTCTCTCAGTAACCTCCCCCGGCCCTCCTTCTCCTCCTCTGGCTGTTATGTTATAACTAGGCTTGTCTAGCCGTGGGGTCTGGGCCTCAAGCAGCTCTTTCAGGGCACTTATGTAGTTCTCTTCCACCACTTCCTGGTCCCCGAGGACGCTGGATAGCCGCTGGAGGGCCACTTTAGCAGCCTGCTTCTGTGCCAGTTTCTTTTTGCAGGACCCCTCTGGAATAGACCAGAAACAGTCTTATTTCAATCATGATTAAGAACAGAATATATCAGAAGGTGTAGAGGTCACATTAGATTGCCAGAATCATGATTAAGTACAGAATATATCAGAAGGTGTAGATGTCACATTAGAGTGCCAGAATCATGATTAAGTACAGAATATATCAGAAGGTGTAGAGGTCACATTAGAGTGCCAGAACGGTAAAAAGAATGGACTGATGGAGCTCAAATCTTTTTGAGGCTTAAGTTCCCAATGTTCTGCATGTACCTGTATGGTAATACATTACATTTTAATGTCCCACATACATTCAAGCAGCACCATAGTGGTAAACACTATTCATTGTAATGCTAGTTGTATACAGGATATGTTGTTCACATATAGGTTGATTAACCTTTAAACGTTGGTTTGACAATACATTTCTATTCATATCTCCAGATTGCTTAAAGATATAAGCCTATGTTTTTTTACTCGTTGTAGAGGACAGTCGTCCGAAAAGAATGACGTGTCGTATGTGTATTTTTGTAAAAGAGAAGCCTTCCAAATCTCGACCACAAAAAAAAAAAAAAGATTGCACCTGTACATTTCGATTCATATCTCCGGAAATGTTAAAGATAGAAGCCTACGGTTCTTTACATGTTGTAGGGGACAGTCAGCTGCAAAGAATGACATGTCGGTTGTGTATTTCTGCAAAGTAGAAGCTTTCCATATCTTGACTGAAATCTCTTAGAGGCAATTCTGCGTCGAAAAGTGCACCTGTTACATTTCTATTTATATCTCTGGAATTATAAAATATAAACGCCTATGTTCTTTTTCACGATGTAGGGGACAGTCAGCTGCAAAGAATGACATGTCGTTTGTTTATGTCTGTAAAGCATAAACCTTCCAAATATTGACCACAGAAACGCTGTTTTTCATGATTGCATAGAAAAAACTATACATTTTTTTCAGGGGTTAATCTGATATTATCAGATTTAATCTCATTTTCGATTTTAGGATTAAATCATCCATCACACTGATATAGGCATCTAAAATTGTCAATTTTGGTTGATATTGTACAATTTCCGGACGACTGTCCTCTACAACGAGTAAAAAAACGTAGGCTTATATCTTTAAGCAATCTGGAGATATGAATAGAAATGTATTGTCAAACCAACGTTTAAAGGTTAATAATGCAGATTACTTGTATATTAGGGTTAGGGTTATTACCTATTGGAGAATACTTTGAGCTCCTTAATAACAGCAACTACATGTCAACAAACGTTTTTTGTATTCTCTTCACACATTGTTACTAATAAACTTATTACGTTTTCTCAAACAATGTTAACTATTCATCCTTCTTCAAGTTATGTGTTTTCAGAGTGCAAAATGTAAAGGACATCATTCTAAAACAAAGGATGACCTCCTGAGAGGTCAAAAGGTCAAGGTTCTGCCAGGAGGATTTGGGGTTCCCAAATGACCCAAAGACTGTAAAGGGTTAAGGCATTGCCGGCACCAAGTGTAACGATTGATAGACAAGGAGAGCCCAGGGCCCGAGAGTCCTTAAGAAGCTAATACTGTGGAGCCTATTGGATGTGATGGCTGACTGAGTCTTAGGCTTTAATCCACTCAATAAACACAGCAATCCAAGCATTGAATAGGCAGGGTCAAGCTTGATGTCCTCTACGGAAAAAGGATCTTGCAGCATCTTTCCAAACTGTTGAGATCTTTTCCAAAGATTTTAGAATGTTCCAGAACTTCCACCGGCAGCAAACTGACGTTTGTAGAAGCCTGCCTCTGATTGCATTGATATAAATGTTCAATGTATCCTGAAAAATTGAAACGTGACGTATCCATATGGCTTTCTACTGTATGTGGCCATACCTGACACATAGAAGGTGACTGGTCCAGTGAATTGAAGGTTGCAGTGGTAGCTTGTCCCCCCTGAATCAACAGTAACAGTCTCCTTTGGGGGCTGGATATCCCGTGTATCACAGTACTTCAGGACTGCATCCTTAGAGGAATCTGAGGTACAAGAAAAGTGTATTGAGGACAACAACTGTTTTGCTGGTTATGTGGAAAAAAGCAGCTAAGATCCTTGGAGTACCATGCTCTGGGGTTTTCTAACCTAATTTTGGTAGATCCAAAAGATGAGCTAGTTTCTTGTACGCCGACTCCACAGCCTCTGTTTCCCCAGAATGCCCCTCTCCAGAGGCAATGTCAGTATTGAGGACCACAGTGACACTACCAAAGAAGGTGGGGCCTAAAGACAGAGTTACATGATAGAGAAAAACATTTGAACAATGATACAAACTAAATTATTTGCTTTGTGAAACACAAAGCATGATATCATGATACATTATATTTTTTTATTAACAGATAATATCAGTAGCATTGGCAAAAAAATATATAGGACCTGTGCATGAGAGTCTTTGTTGTTGGTCCGTTTGGCTACTGGATGCCTCTCCCTCCTCTGTGTCATTGGCTAGCACACTCAGTTTAGCGCTATCCTTGGGTAGCTGGCTCAGGGCTAGTTTGGCAACTTCCTGGTGGGCAGTCTTTCGACTTGGGCACACACAAGTACCTTCAAATGTAAGACCTCCCACCTTTACACAACCCCTATAACCTGGATGGGGCCATTTTAAGCAACAATTATAGGGTCAGCCTTCAGAGAAACACAACTGCATGCATTCACAAAATGTTCACATGATAACATTGACAATAATAAAGAATGTCTTTTGAATTAGCCCAGATGTTTTATCTGTTTAAAAGTACACTTTGAGCCAGATCCATTCAGAACGGGATTTAAACAAAGTCCAGTGCCACTAGCGGATTTTTCTTCTTTTTCAGTTGTTGCGATGTAAAGTATTTTATTGGAAGCAACTAGAAATTATTTTAAGTTTCCTTTTTGTTAATACGCTTAGATACAGGAATATATATATATATATATACACCCATGTCTGATAGGGCTAGCCCAGTCAACATGGTATCCTTGACACCAAAGAATGGCCTGTGGTGAGTGCCAGAACAGACACAGCATGTAACCCTCATATTCACACCAACCCAATGGGATTAACCAGAACAGAAAGTAGATTAAAATGCATTTTAGAATATTTGTGTAAACATGTTGTTCAGTTTAATTAGTTCTGGAACAAAGCAGAAATTAGAGCAAACAAAAAACACCTCCAATAACAATCCCACC